>VWYI01015257.1:1847-13011 GCA_013399455.1 Anthoscopus minutus
TGTCAAGTAAATGACATCTAGCCCCAAGAAAGTGCACCAGTGGCTAGTTACATATCTCATTAGATGAGAAGCTACTCCAGACCTTTCAGTTTATTTATTCGTGCTCTTCACTCACGTTTGAGCCTTAAGCTTTGGATTGTGATAAGTAGGCACCTAGTGCAGCTTCTGCCAGAAGTGCAGCTTACAACTCTAGTACTAGGGTCTCTGAGGCCATGCCAGTGTTCATCAGGCAGAAAATGGTTCCTGAAGAGACTATTTCTGTGCTTCTGTCTCACTTTATTGTTACCTTGAAAACATAAACGTTTCTTAGACTCTGAGAGTGAATCTTTCATAGTAGGAATCCATACAAAAGGAAATTAGCTGCTGGTCACCATGACCTCAGTTGCTCTACTGAACATGTTAATAAAAGCTCCATAAAAATCTTTTCTGCTAGAATTTATGTTAGTTCGGTAGAACTCAATCCAAGATTGTGAGGTATAGTATTTTAAGGTCCAAAAAGTGGGTTTAAAAATGTTTTTGGCAGCAACAGTAGTTTTTGTGATCAAGTATAAATGAATATTTTCATATGCCAATACAGATAGTTTCATTTTCATTTACATTTTCACATCCTCAGTTACTTAAAATGGATCTGAAGGAAATAATCTCTCTATGAATAAAGAAAATTTCCATACAGTATAACAAACATAGTTGAGACTAATTGAATATCTTCTTTTGGCCAACATTTTTTACAGACATCAATTCTATTTCATTAAGCCTCCCACTCATAAATAAAGATTTTTATCATTAGCATTCACAAAACCAAAATGGGACATTCTGAATTTGGAGATTGAACTAAGTTTTCCACACATCACAGCCATTTCTAAAGTTAGCTTTTTCCAAACATAGCTGTTCATGTTACTGTTTTCACAGGAGTCTGTGATAAATCTTTCTTTGAGGTCAAGCTTGTATTTTGTCTCTTGTGATATGAATCCTGTGTTGATGGTGACATTTGGAAGCCTTATTAGGGGAAATGCTCAGTGAAATCCATGATGCGTGTGACCTTTTTACAGCCTTTGCACATGTGGGCTTTTTTTATAAGGGCTTCATGGAATGCCCTTTATCTAGAAAGCTTCCTCTAGATCTTGGAAGCTTAAAGAGGGAATGATTGTAGATGCTCAGTCACCTCCACGTTTTCATCTTCTCAGTGAATTGGGAACAAAGGCTTTTTGATTTGCTTGTACAGCTTTGCTCTTCAGCAAAAACTTCCCATTCATCTAAAGTCTGAATACCACACTTGTGAATAGGTCATTCAGAGAATTGCTCCTACTACAGCACGGTTTAAATTTCTGGGACAATGCTAGTCTAATTTCAAAGACTTGGAGACTTTTGATTTAAGTGTCATAAATTTATCTTCCACCTTCCCAAAATTAGATGCACATTGTAAGATAAGTCTTTGGAAAGCCCATTTCCCAGCTGTGTGATGTGTGATGGGACAGGGAAACCATAACAACCAGTTTAGCCTTACTTATTTGTTTCCCTGTTTATAAAATGAAGGTAATAATTATTAATAATTCATCATTAACTGCACTTTCCTACCTAAGTGTTTAACTTGTTCATTAGCTGAAGGCACATGCACTTTGTACACCCACTACACCAACTGCATTGTGAAGTCCCATTCACTGTTGCAAAACATCATTCACTATTGTCTGTTTCAGAGGAAGAGCATAGCCAATGTCATTAAAGAGAAGTTTCCTTATTTGATGTATTGTTTTCTCTTTTTGTAGGTATTTTCTCAGTGCTCAGCTTGGCATCTGAATGTACCACTCTTGCTGCTGAACTTCCCAAAGTGTCTTACGTGAAGGCCTTAGATGTCTGGCTGATTGTTTGCCTTCTCTTTGGGTTTGCATCCCTGGTGGAATATGCTGTGGTTCAGGTAATGCTAAACAATCCAAAGAGAATTGAAGCTGAAAAAGCAAAGATTGCCAAGGCAGAGCAAGCAGAAGGGAAGGGTGGAAATGCTGCCAAGAAGAACACTGTGAATGGCACAGGGACTCCTGTTCACATCAGCACTTTACAGGTAGGAGCTGCAAAGCTTTGTGTGCAAAATCAGTGTTCTTCTGTATTTACACAATTCCAGCAATATACTGTTTGTAATAATTTTGAATAGTGCTTAATCTTGGAAGGGGCCAAGACATTAAAAATGTGATGGTAAATAATGGCTAGCAATCTGACCAATTGGTCTCTAGTGATTTGGAATCAGAAGTTCTAAGTGAAAAATTTGGTTTTTAATATCTTAGTGGTTATTGCTTAGCTTCAGGTAAATAAAGTAGCAAGCAGCTTTACAGTTGCTGTTTTTCTCATAATAAATAGCAGCTGTCAAACTGTAACTATTCAGAGGACAGAGCTCTCAGACAGTATTTGCTGAGAGCATACTCAAATAACACTCAGCTCATTGCTTTTCCTGGGATGGCCACAGCTGCACTGCATTGCATGCCTATGAAGCCAGGAATCCAGAAGTTGTGGCATTTGTAGACAAAAGACTGGTCTGTTTGTGTCAAACAGTTTCTGCATTTCTTGTGTTGCCAGATGGAGTTTATGTGTAAATCAGTCAGATTTCACTATATGGTTAAAGATGACGTGTACATCTTCACTCAGGCTGAAAATTTTCCATCATTTTAGAAGTCCGTGTTTGTGCTTCAAGAGTTATCAGACATCCTAATCCAACTGCCTTCAGTCCTAAGTGATATTTACTTGACATTTATTCTGCAGTAGAAAATACATTATTCTACAATAAGTCTAATATAAATTTAGCTTGTCCTTTTCAATGACTCAGCAGTTCTGTTGTATAAAATAAAGCTATTAGGATAGATCCAAGTGGTAGTATTGGTACACGGTGACTTCAATATTTCTGTAAAGAAGGAGGAGTTTATGCAAGAATGGCTGAAACCTTGTCTTAGTATCAATCTACTATCAAGCAAGGTTGCCCCCTAACTGATTGCCCCCAGTCCAGAAGAGCCACAGGTATTGTACCACAGGTCCCTTAACCACCATAATTCTCATCTGGTGGAATCTTTGGGAAATGTTTTGGTAGACAACTAGTCTCATCTTAGAGTAACCCCATGACTGCTTTGACTTGTGTCACGAGTAATTCCCCAAACCCAGGCAATAGGAGAACTGGGTAGAAAGAAAACAGCGCTGCTGCGGTTTTGCTTTCCCTGAGCTGAACATGATCGCTTTGTGTTCAGTAATCTGCAGGCCCCAAATTCAGCTGTTTCTCCTGACAAAATATTTTCAAAAATCCAGCAGAGCAGTATGTAATATATTTTTTCTTTTTCCAGTACTTAAAAAATGTTAAGTGTTCACCTTGATCAATTACAGGTTTAACAAAAATTACAGTTTTTCGGTAGTGGGAACAAAACCAAATTACTGATTCTTCTTGGTATACACACCCTCTAAGGTACATGTCATTGTCATATCCATGTGGAAAAAAAAATCTATTATCACTTATGTTGTGCTTTCATCTTATTTTTTTTTTCTAGAAGGCACTGTTATACAGTGTTTTTTAAGACTTAGAAGGGGAGTCATTATCCACAGAAGTTCAGTAATGTTCCCCATGACTGGTGTCTAGCAGTAGGCTGAAAGTTTATAGAATTCAGAATTCAGTCTGCCCTACTCTCATAGCACCTCCCCTCCATGATCTTGAAATGTCAGCCTTAGCTTGTCATGTTTGACCTGCACTTTTCAGGGTCTTCCCGGTTTGTTATGAGAAATCTTTAACATTCCAGTAGCTTCTGATGACCTTTATACAGAGATTTACAAAAAAAATTATTTGCCAAGACATAGTGGAAATAGGTATTCCTTGCTGTAAAAGTTGATCATGTGGCTCAGTGGCTCATGGCTAATAATCCAGCTTGAATTGTTTCACCTGCTCTGAAACACAACCTACCAGAGGAAACATATCCTGGGCTGGTAATTTCTGGGAAGATGATCAGGCTGCAATAGAAAAAGGTCCCAGACCAATGAATCATTTGATGTCAGGATGTGGTAGGACAGACATGCTAGATTTTATATATTTGAAAGCTATAAATCTGCCTAGCTGAAAACTCCCTCTCTGAACCTGCTACTGCGTAGGAGTACTTTGAAAGTTCTCAGTCCTGGAAAAGCCTATACTAAAGTCCTAAATCAGAACAGGTGTAAATCTTTTGGTAGCTCTGACTTCTAATGCAAAACTAGGCCTGCCCCACAAAATTTGGACTGCTCCCATACAGACCTAGCAATGATCAAGCAGAGAATGCATTTGTCATATGGAAAATATGTGGATAGAAACATTAAAGAAGCAGGTAATGGAAAAATACTGTATGTTGAAAGGCATAAAGAATACAAAACAAGAAGAGGCCAGAGTGCTGTCCCAGAACTTCAGGAGCTGTTTTTCATCAGGGTCATGAAGGATTGTGTGGGAGGCAAGAGCAAATACTTTGCTAAATGTCTGGAAAGGCTTAGGTGGCCCAGTATATAACTTTAGGAGAAAAGGATGAATTATAACTGCACCTCTGAAATAAGTATATATCCTGTAGAAATGTTTAAGGATGTTCTTTTTCCACATAGGGGGTGATATTCAGGCACAAGTGACTGAGAGTGTAGCTGGAAATGTCAGCATAGCTAGGCTTAAAACAGCAGATAGACCAGATGGGACTTGAAGGTAAAGCAGACAGAAAAGACATGGAAGCAGAAAACTCCAAATGGGGAAAAATAGACAGCATGAATAATTCTATTTATAAGTGTTTCTCCTGTTTAAGCTCTTATGTATTATGAAACATTAACTTACATTAGTAAGTTATTAGAGGAGAATCAATTTTAAAAAGTTTCTTTCTTAAAAAGAGAAGTTACTGTAAAATGCCCCTGATCCTGATGCCGTGGCAGTTTATGTTCCCTGAGCAGCAATTTGTGCACTTGCTGCTTTTGCAGTGTTACAGCAGTGATGTGTCTGCAAGAGATTTGTGGAAAGCATCTGCATGTAAGGTACAGGGGAGCTGCTGGGTTGAGAGGATTCTTGGTGTGAGGAGAATCAGAGGAAAGCAAGTGGGGCAATTAGGCATCCTTGGTTCCAGTCTTCATGGAACAACCTGTTTTCATGTACTTGCTCCTTTTGTGAAAGTTAAAATGGCATCTGGTTTGGAGAATTGTCATATTTGATTTTAGTAAAAAACAACTGTAACAAAACCTCATGATAATCTCTAAAAATACAAGCAGCGATTACAAGCATTTTTAAGAGTAAAGGGAAAAAAACTTTTCAGTGTATTCTAAATATTAAAAGCTTAATAGAATTCATAATTTCAGGCTTGGACAAGAGATCCCCTGGAACAGAATCTGCAAGGGTCCACTGAAAATTTTCAGCAGCAAGCACTTTTGTCACTGTGTCAATAGTCAATGATCATGATCAATAATATCAGCATTGACAGTGAAGATGGCAGGGTGAAAAGAGTGCTCACAATTTTACAATCACCCAAAGATGGAGAAAGGCTTCCATGGATGTATAGCTACTTCACCAGATCCTGGGAACTGGCTGATGTAAAAGCTGCATGTTGCTGGCTTACACCAACCCCTCAAGTCCAAGCTTTATGAGTCATGCTCCCTCCAACAAAAATCCCTTGAAATGTCAGTGCCATTTTAAACCCAGAAGTTTATCAGCATGACTGTCTGACTTAAGTCAAGTGGTCTGTCTGTCAAGATCACCTTGAATCTGTAGGGAAAATAAGAGAAAATAAGCACTTCTGATGTGTTTTCCTAGGAGAAGCAGTGGCTATGCACTTACAGGCAAAAAGCCATGAGAAAATACAGCTTGGCTCCCTTAGCTCATAGTGGTTGAGAGTAGATGCTGTTCTAAGCAGCATCTGGTGCAGTCTGGTGACAACTGCTTGTACTGGCTTTTTATTGGGAATCCTCAGCAGGAGTTTGCATGTGTTTCCTAGCAATGAAACATCATTCAGTGAGAAAAACAAGAAAAAAGGGAAATGTTTTGAAGATGAATCTTTTTTTTTTTTTACTTTCATTGCTGATGTGATTACAGTGTGAGATTGCACTGTTAACTATAACAACACCCCTCCATTTGAAAAGTCACATTTTCATCAAGTCCATTTATAGAAACTGTCCCCCACAGATGATGTGACCAGAGAGAACATTTGCTAAAAGAATGGCTCTGGCAGATGATGAATAGCACTATGCAAGTTGTGGTAATGCCTCTAATGCCAGTTATTTTTAAAAAGAAGTGGTGCTATTGTTTGCTTTATCTTGTCAGAGCCACATCTAGACTCTGAAACCTGAGATGGGTTATGTTCTTCTCTACTGAGTTGAATGTACTTGACCACTGGTAGTGACCTGTGGTGACCTAGTCTTCCCAGGATTTCTTCCCCCTCAAGTGGCACTCCAGACTCAATTTTTTATTGTAGAACCACCAAAAACCCAAGTTGCATTTTGCCTTGTACACAAAACCACAGGCTGCAGCTTATTTTAATAGTTCCTGACAGCATTACAGGTACAGAGTAGGTACTTTCTGCTCCAGTGCCTCCCATATTCATCCTTGGAGATAATTCAAAACACGACTGTAAAAAGGCCCTGAGCAGTCTGCTTTGAGCAGGAGGTTGGACAAGATGATCTTCAGAGGTCCCTGCCAACCTCGGCTATGCTGTAATACTGTGATATTTTATGTATCAATATTTTTTGTCCTGAACTTTGCAATGAATATTTGGAATGTAGTAGCATATTCTTGCTGAGCAGCACCAGAAAATATACTCAGTGTGAGTACAGATTAATGCTAAACAATCATTACTTTATTTATGGTCTACCATCTATCATTATGGAAAAAGCAAGAGAAGAGCACAAAACGATTGCAAGAGAGAGGAATAACATAGCTTGTTTAAAAAACTCCTTTTTCCTGTGTGGAAGCCCCTTACAAAGCTGGCAGCGCTGGGAACAGATCTGCATGCCAACAGTATGCTGGGGGCACAGCAGCAGAGGTGGTTTTATGGCAAGGAGNGCTGGGGGCACAGCAGCAGAGGTGGTTTTATGGCAAGGAGGATGTGCTCTGTAGGGCAGGGAATGCAGCACTTCAGCCTGAGGGACACGTGCTGAGAAGCTGCCAGTGCTGTAGCATGTTTGAAGTCTTGCTAGGAGTTAGAGACAATATGTTTCTGCTCTCAGAAATGATGGCTTTTATATTACACTTCATCCTGATGGATAAAGAGGACTTGATCACCGGATGAACAGTCAGTTGAGAAGGGTCTTTATTCTATTTGCACAAAACAAATTGAATCAAGTTTTTGGTGCTGTGAAAGGTCAGATTTCACAAATTTGAGAACTGTTTAATCTGGATGGAAGAATTTAAACAAAATGTGTGAAAGCTGCTGGTGAGCTAGTAGTATTCAAACTAGAAGTAAAGCTATACTAATTTAAGAAAAACCCCAAAACCTAACAAACAGCACCATTGAAAACAAGCTCCCCAAAGATTTAAAATTAACTCAACTTCAAGCATTTCTTTTTGCTTCTAACTGGCAAATGGGAGGTGATAGCAATTAATATAAGCTGAACTCAATAAAATAATAATGTAAGCAAGAAAAGATATATGCTTAGCATAACTGAGGGCAATAGGAAATTACTTTGCATATACAGCAAGAGTACAAAACCTTGTAAGAAGAGTAATGGTACTATATTAGTTAGAGGTGCTGTAAGTATCAAGAATTAACTGAAAAGAGAAAAGCATTGAACAAATATTCTGCCCTATATCTGGGGAAAAGCCAGATATATTCAATCTGTGGATGAAATAGCTCTCATTCACAGTCCCTGATGAGAATACTAAACAGTGACTATTAGACATTTTACAGTCAAGATTTCAGCTTAAGTTGCATCTAGAATTTTTTTTACAGAGCTGGTCTGTGAGTGCTGTGGAACATTAATGTTGATTTTTTAATAAATCCTTTAAATCTGGGCGGGTTCCAAAATACAGCAAGAAGCTAACTTTGTGCCAGTACTTTTAAAAGCTAAGTGGCATAACATGAATAATTATAAGCCTGACATGAATCAGTGGAGAATATTGCATATCTTACAGGGTGCTGACTAATAATTATTGTTTTTAAGTATTAATTATCTTTAATATTACTCATAATTCACCCACATGTTAGCTAATAAACGGGTCAGTGAAATTAAAGTTGATAAATTGAAGTTGTGTGTTTATTGATTTAATGAAATGGAATATAACTTTTTTAAGTATTATCAATTAGGATGAAAGAGGTAATGATGAGAAAGTAAGAAACTCTTTAAGAGCATTTTTCTTGGCTTTGTATGTCAGCCGGGTTACATCATCTGAATTATGCAAAATTGAGGTTAGATTTGTTACCATCTCTATGTACCAGCATAAGCAGTATAAGCAGTACCAGTATAAGCATCTCTGTGTACCAGTTAAGCAGACTAACTATAGTCATGCCTTGTGTCTGAATGGTGAAGCCAAATAAATTCAGATTAGAAATAAGGTACATATGTTTCTGAGAAGCAAGGTCATGGAAAAAATTGTCCATCCTGGATGTTTTTAAAGGAAAATCGAGTGTAACTAGTTTGGGCAGTAAATGTGGAAAGTGAGGAGGAGCACCAGAAGCAGGAGAGACAGAGTTGGGGAGTTAGTTGCTCCTCCCTGCCAGTCTGCATGCATAGGTAGCATTTTTTCTTTCAGCTCTTTACCCATATTCTTCTCACATTATTCCCCTAATTCTGCAACCAAAGGCATTCTGTAGAAGCACACGTGCTGCAGCTCTGGAGCAGCAGCGGGTGCTGAGCTTGGCAGCAAGCACCAGTCAGCCTGAATTTTTTAAAAGGTGAGAAAGGATCATCCCAAGGGGCCTTATAGATTCTAGGAGGCATTTTTAGGTACTTTTGAGCTGTTAATCAGAAGACAGGTGTTCTGTCCATCCTACCAAACCTAGACAAGGTGGTCCAGTCCTGGAAGAAACAGGGAAATAGGTCTGTGTTTCAGGCCAAGCCCCAAGAGCTATCGCCTTCCCGTGCTCTCCTTGCCCTCCCCACCCTGGCCCCCCAAATCCATGCCAGAGGGACAAGGAGTGGCTGCACAGCTCTCCCTTGGGAATGCAAGGTGTCCCTACACTATCCCAGAAGCCTTCTCTTCCTAAACAGCTGCTCCCCATCCCCTGCTGGGGAAAAGCCATAAATCTGGTGGTTGGGTCTGGCCCACAGGTCATGATGCTGGGGCAGGATAAGGCAAATGATATCAAATATTTTCTGGATCAGGATGAAGTCAAAAAGGACACAACGTTTAACATTTTACTTTTCTTTACACATCTTCAGTGTAGTACTGTAAATTCAAGTCCTACAGTATTTTTTGTACAGAAAAACTTCCTGTAGCTTTTGGTAAGTTTTTTGAGCAGTAAATGTAGGAAGTGAGGAGGAGCAGAGGCATTGTTAGGATTATTCTTAGGCTTCTAGCCCAAACCAAGGCAAAATGATTAAAAGTCAGATAATCATATATACTTTATATTGTCTCATATTGTTTAGGGAAAGCTGTAGGTCAGCTGGAGTGAATTTAGATTAAAACAACAGAAACACTGGAGAGTTGAAGAAATATATGAGAAAAAATTTAAAAATATGTTTAGGCAGCAGCTGAGTGTAGTAAATAGAAGAATGTCAGATTTGTGAAGACAAGAAAATAGATGAAATTATTTTCAAAAGTAACATATACTTATTAAAGAAAAAATTGGGCCAGGTTGCTCATATGAGGAAAATTGTGTCACCCTGATAAATCAGTACTCCAGCTGACACTGAACGAAGCAGAGCTCTGTGTGAACATGCCGTGAACAGTTCTCTGCTTATAAGGCAGAGGTGACCTAGAATCCACTCTCAGTCCTGAATGGGAATGAGAACCGACTTGTAACAGCCTTTAGGGGAGCACTCTAGATACTGCAGTTGGAACAGGAATATTCTGTGCTATAAATGAGAGAACTTAAGCTACAATTAGTCTCACTGAATTTTACAATGTATTGCTGGTAGTATGAGGAATGGACTACAAGTTTTGTAATCCAGAAGGAGTCCTATGATTTCATATAGGATGCTATTTCTTGTAGTAGCCTTACTAAATCTTTCTCGATTTGACCATGGAAAAAATTGATTATTCCTGTGACTCTTCAGTTAACATGCACCCCAGTCCTGCAAGTTCACTTTTCATTGCACAAGGATCTGCTTTATATCTTACCTATGTCATTGGGTATGATCTGATTGGAAGGAATGTCTCAGATGGGTGAATAATAGCATCCTGTCACCCAGGGTCACATAATCATGTTTATCTGTGTCTTAGTCACCACCTTGCTAGACAGCTTGCCCCTGCTTCTCCAGTAATGAACGCTGTCCTAGGCTGTCAGGTCTTTGAGGACCGAGAGACAGTTGCAAGAAACTTGTATTTTGTCCTACCATCAGGGAACACTTATCTTGTTTTTCTTTTTTATAATCTGGAATCTTGATTTTGTGGTGGTTTAGGAATGGTATCCTTCAATCCAGTATTCCCAGTAAAACTATGCACTGCTCCACCTCCTTGCTCCAAGTGGAGGCACGAAAGGTAAAAATCATGGTTTGAGATAAGAAAAATTTACTGAAAATGGAAATGAGATAAGAAAATGAGCAGTTAACAGCAACAATATTAATAAAAAAGGTGTAAGAAGAAAATAAATGATTCACACAGAAAAATTCTATTACAATAGACCATACCGGTTGGCTCTCTCTGTGCGTTTAGTTGACCAGAACGAATGCCTTTGTGACAGAAGAGAATTTCTTTCCTCAGCCCTGGCAATGGCATGAGGTGATATAGAGTAACCCTGTGTGCCCTGGCCATGCCTCCTCCTGGCTACTGCAAAAATTAACTCTCTCCTGGCTGGAACCAGGACAAACCTGCACCTCACTTTAATGCATCGGTTTCAAAATGTACTGCTTGCATGAGGAATAGAACTCTGGCAAATTTAGGAAGGTGTACCCACTTTTTTCAGAAGGAATAGTGCCATGCTTGTCTTCCATCTTGCATTAGAATCAGCTTTGTAAATAATGGAAATAAAAACCCCAGTCAAAGTTTAAGTCTCTTCCGGACTGCCTCAGTTCTTTCCATGCAGGTTAAGTTGTCCCTGTCATAGAGAAGCTAATA
>VWYI01015259.1:9374-49139 GCA_013399455.1 Anthoscopus minutus
CACAGCCCTTGTCCCGCTCCGGGCACAGCCCTTGTCCCGCTCCGGACACAGCCCTTGTCCCGTCCCGCCGCTCCTGCCCGGTCAGACCCTGCCCAGCCACGCTGTGGAGAAGCACCAAGCGCTGCCCCCGGCCACCCCCGCAGGCACCGGAGCCTTTGCGGAGTGGCCAAAAATCTCCCCTGTATGTGTGTGTCTGAGTCTGTGTGTCTGTGTGTCTGTGTGTCTGTGTGTCTGTGTGTCTGTGTGTCTGTGTGTCTGTGTGTGTCCCGGGGAACCTGCCCGGCATTCCTCTCGCACCCCACGTCCCCAAGCCCCGTTCGTGCCCCGCTTTGCCCCTCGGCTGCTGCTCCCAGCCCCGGCGGGCTGTCCCTGGCACTGCTGCCCCAGCCTGGCACACACCTGCGGGCAGGTGCGGCTGAGGCTTTGCTGCCTGATTTTCCACATTCAGATGGAGGAAGGCACCCTCAAAACATCCGCACCGCTGCTGATGCACTGGAATTGGCGCAGCCGGGCTTGTTAAAAACACGGATGAACCGTGTTAGGACTGCTCCGAAGGTTGTTAAAAAGGGAAATGTGTCCTTAGCAGCTGGCGAAAGTTGTAAAAGGGAGCAACAGACACTCTGTGCAAAGAAATAAACACCTGGATTTGCATGCTCTTAAGTGCTTTTCATTCATGTGCGAGGATGTTCTGCGAGTTTGCATTTAAATGGGATGAAAAACGCCGGGTCCTGGGCAGAGCTGGCAGCTGCTCTGAAAGAAGTAATAACTTCTCCTTCGGGTAAGGAAAAGAATCCTAATTGTCTAGACCCAGACAGAAAGTGGAGGCAGAGTTGGCTGGCAGGAGTGAGGTATCCTAATAAAAAACCCCAAAAGTTAAACAGTTTTATATTTGTGTGTATGAACCCACTTTTTATATTTGACAGGGGACAGAGCAGGGATAGAACACAGGGGTTTGGAGGGGTGTGAAGGGGGAAGATGCAGCCAAGAGGAGCAGGGAAATCCTACAGAATAAATCATGGCAGCAGGTCAAACACTCTGCCCTGATAAACAATGAGCAGCCAAATAAACGAGCGATCCTGCAGCTCTTTGATGCTCACCCAGGGGCATAGGGCAAGTGAGACAAAAGAATGGAGGAAGCTGTGCTCAGAAGGAACAGTTCCTGGAAGATTTTAGGAACAGAGGCTCGAGAAGATTTAGGAGCAGGGACTCAACACCTGCCAGTGGAGGTCTTGCAAGTGGAACCCTCCTGAGGCCATTATTTCCCCCGTCTCTTACAGGGTTTGATATCAGTAGAATGACACAACTCGGTAACCACTGGAGAGATAAGATTGGTTTATTCATTCTCACCTTTGCTGAGGGGCTTTTAACCCTTGGCCTGAAGGCTGGATGTATCAGAGAATTCCTGAAGGGTTTGGGTCGGAGGGGACATTAAAGATCATTCCCAGGCATGGCAGGAACCCCTGCCAGTGTCCCAGGTGCTCCCAGCCCCAATGTCCAAGCTGGCCTTGGGCACTGCCAGGGATCCAGGGGCAGCCCCAGCTGCTCTGGCAATTCCATGGCAGCCCCTGCCCACCCTGCCAGGGAACAATTCCTGCCCAAGATCCCAGCCAGCCCTGCCCTCTGCCACTGGCAGCCATTCCCTGGCTCCTGGCCCTGCAGCCCTTGGCAATTGTCTCTCTCCATGCTTCCTGGGGCTCCTGCAGGCCCTGCAAGGCCACCCTGAGCTCAGCCCAAAGCTTCTCCTGTCCAGCCTCAACAATCCCAGCTCTGCCAGCCTTTCCTGCCAGCACAGCTGCTCCAGCCCTCTGCTCATCCTGGAGCCTCCTCTGGGCTCTCTCCAGCAGCTCCAGCTCCTCCCTGGGCTGCTCCCAGGTGTGACACAGGTCCCATCTTACTTACAAGGCTCTCAGCCATGAGCCAGAGCCCATCCCAAAGCTCCATGGACAGGGCACTGCTGGAAGGACACCTCCACCTCAGGATTTTACAGTGAGAATGAACAGCAAAGCAACATTCAGGGGAGGGAATTTTGTGGAACTGTGTGCAGGTGAAGGACACAGGAGCTGAAGCCAGGAGGTGATGTTTCTGTGTCCATGGACACTGCTCCCAGGCACAGGGGGCATTGCTGCGGTGTCTGTGCTGGGCTGTGATCCCTGGGGGTCCCTTCCAGCTCGGATGTTCCACAATTCCATCAATCCTGTGTTTGGCTGCACCCTTGAGAAGCCCTTGAGGCCCCATGAGCTCAGCTTTGCTCAGGGTGGGCTGGGGCAGGAGGGTCCCTCTGGAGCTTCCTGTGGCAGAGTTCCTCAGGCTCCCTGCAGCTCACACAGCTCCTGTGGGTGGGTAAATGTTTTAGGTTCTCACACAGCTCCTGTGGGTGTTTCAGCATTTTGGGTTCTCACACAGCTCCTGTGGGTGGGTAAATGTTTTAGGTTCTCACACAGCTCCTGTGGGTGTTTCAGCATTTTGGGTTCTCACACAGCTCAATTTTTTAGCATTTTGGGTTCTTACACAGCTCCTGTGGGTGGATAAATGTTTTAGGTTCTCACACAGCGCCTGTGGGTGTTTCAGCATTTTGGGTTCTTACACAGCTCCTGTGGGTGGATAAATGTTTTGGGTTCTCACACAGCTCCTTTGGGTGTTTCAGCATTTTGGGTTCTCACACAGCTCCTGTGGGTGGATAAATGTTTTGGGTTCTCACACAGCTCCTGTGGGTGTTTCAGCATTTTGGGTTCTTACACAGCTCCTGTGGGTGGATAAATGTTTTGGGTTCTCACACCGCTCCTGTGGGTATTTCAGCATTTTGGGCTCTCACACAGCTCCTGTGGGTGGATAAATGTTTTGGGTTCTCACACAGCTGCTGTGGGTGTGTCAGGTTTTGCTCAGGTTTCCAGTTTGACCCGGGATTTGCCTCCTGCCGATCTGATGGAAGCACAGGAGAGCTGCCTGCCTGTCCCTTGTTCTCTGCACAGTTTATCCATTAACACCACGATCCTATTTTCCTTTATTTACCTGTTCCCTGCTTTCAATTCTCACAAGGTGAGGATTTCAAGGTCAACAAAAAACAAACCCTTTCGGTGATAACCAGTCCCAGATCGTTAACAAAAGCCAACAAAAATCCCTTTCAGTGCTAACCAGTGCCTACTCGTGATCATCGGCGCAGGGTTCGAGCCGAACAAAAGATTAGCTCTTTAAATATTCACGGGAGCCTTACCAAGACAGAGCTAAGGACTCACAGTTCCCACAGCCACGTCGTTAATTCTCTTTGTAGGACACAAATTTCAGGCGGAGTGCTTGATAAAATCACGACAGGAATGATTTGTTACAGACCTTGCTGTGCCCTCCCTCGAGCCCAGGAACAGAGGTTTGGGTCATTTTGCTGGAACTGGGCACTGGGACAGGGGAGGAAAGCAGGAACACAGAGAGCCGGGGACAGCTGAAGAGGTCCCTTTGTCACTCTTGGGATTCCCAAAAGAGTTTTGGGAATGCAGCGATGTTAAACTCAGACCTGTCCCAGTGGGATCCCGGAGCTTTGGGTTTCTCGCTCCGCGCTCCCCGCACTCATCACTTAATTGCTTATCAATTAATCTCTCCGTCCACACTCCCCCTGTTCCGTCAAGCTCTTTACACCCCATCTGTTTCTAAAACAGCCCTGGGCTAATGAATTTGATTTTCGGAGCTTGGTCCCGGGAAGGATTATTATTAAAGGATGAGCGCAGGTAATTATTAATTAATGAACGCTCACAGATGTCAGACTTTAGCCATAACCAAAGATGCCCTCGCAGTCCGGTGGGAACAACTTTTATCCCCGGGGGTTCTTAATTAGGCTCCGGTTATTGTAACTCCTTTTCCTCCCCGACTGCAGATCAAAGTTGTACTTTTTTTGCAGCCAGAGGTGAAGGGAAAAAAAATTAATTTTGCTCCTGATATTTCGCACTGGGAATTAGAGGGAAGTTGAGGCTCCAGAAATGGGGTAGAATTTAATTGGGTTTCCCAGCATGGGGATTTGTCAGGGTAAACACAGACAGGTACAAACTGCCTGGCTGGAGACAAGAATTACTTGTGGTATAAAACTTCCACGAATCACTCGTGGTAGAAAAAATTACCTTTATAAGAATATGAAGACAGTATTAGCAATATTTATATATTAATACCTTTAGAGATGGAAAAAAAGAGCCCCAAACCCCTATATTTGTATGTAAGCCAGTTCTATATCCTATTTAAAATGTTATTTTAACTGCGGGAAAGACAAAGTTGCAAGTGAACAAAAATATATTGAAGGACTGGAGTTTTTTACCATTTTCAGAATACATAGATATTTGCTACGTTTATCCCGGGTTCCTTAACTTGCCGTCGGGAAGTTGGTGTGAAATTCCAACATTTCGTGGCTGGGAGGGAAAGAGAAGAAGAGGAAGAGAGAAAAGGAGGAGGGAGGGATGCGCTGGTGGAAATCCGGGCTGCGGTGATGCCATCTGTGCTAAAGTGCTTAGGGGCAATCCCGGCCCTTCCCAGCTGCTTCGGGAGCTTGGGAAAAAGGCAGGGATGGGCAGGGCGGAGGGGCAGTTCTGGGAGGCACAGAAATCCAAAAAAACGCCTCAAAAGTGAGGCTGAACAAGCGGAGAGAAGGAGGAGATGTTCCTTCATGCCGAATCCCTCTCGTCCATCTTTTTTATTCAATCCCTGAATTCCCAGCATCCCACAGGGACCGGAGCAGCCCGAACTTAAATTCTGACGAATCATTCCAGAGCGTCTTAAAAAAAAAACACAGGAGAAAAACAGCAACAAAGCTTGCAAAAAAAAAAAAAATGAAACTCTGTCGTTTTCGCTGTATTTAAGTATTTTAAACCAGCTTATTGTCCAAAAGAGTCTTTGATATTTCATTTTATTTTGGTTAAGCAGCAGTTTCCTAATGAAGCAATAGAATAACGAAGCAGACATCACATATTGGGTTTTTTTTAGTCGAATTCAATCAAATCGTGGTTTGGAATTAACTGGGAAGCAGCAAAGCTCTGGTGAGTGCCCTGGAACTTCGCATTGGCTCCTTCTGGACAACTCCAGGCTTTTGTTTCTGCTCGGGGAAATCCCTGCTGAGCTCCCTGCGCTGAATTCCCTCCTCTCCATCGCTTCCAGAGGCTTTTCCAAGCATTCCTGAGCTTTCCTGCTGCCTTAGGGAAGGGACCCCCCCTTTAAAGCCCCACCTTGCTCTGGCGGTGAAAGCTCGCAAGGCTGCGCGGCTCATTAAGGACCTGCGATTTCATTATTGCCTCCTCCTCCTCCTCCTCCTCCCTCTGCTCCTGGAATTCGGGAGGTGAGCGTGGAAAACGGCTCCGACTTCAGCTGGATTTCACCTGCTCGAGGCAAATGGAAACCAGTCCTTAAAAATCAAACTGCAACCGAGCCCTGAGCCGTTCTGCGCAGCGCCCCGGGCACCTTCGCGCTCCGAATTTTAGAAATAAACTCGGTGCTCGATGGTTTCTGGGTTATTAACGCTGCTTTTCTCACATCGCTCCTCACAATTCCATAGCGAGCCTTGATTCGATCCGTCTGAGCATTTTACCGGGAGCCTGGAAACAACTCAAAAGCTTCTGGAAGCTCCCAGAGATTTTCTTCACTTTGTAAATAAAGTGTCCGGATTGTTTTGAACTCTGCTGCTTTGACTCCTGCTACATCAAACTGTCATTTATTTTCAGTGTTTCCTGGCTCATGGTGCCTGTGGCTTCTCGGAATAATTTCTCCGAATATAACCCCTAATCGCAGTTCATTTCACTTTTTTTATGCTCTTGTTCTAAATTTCATTTCACCTTTCATAGCTTTTATTTTCCCCTTCCTCCCTTCCCATTCTGCACTTGAGCTTGGCTTTTATTTCAATTTCTCTTTGCAAAACTCAAGGAACTTTTAAGTTTAATATATTTTTTTAAAGAACTACTTGGGGACATGGCTCAGGGGTGATGCTGGCAGTGCTGGGGCTGGATCATCCCGAAGGGCTCCTCCCACCTCTGTGAATCTGGGATAATCATGGATTTTGGGAATAAAACCTGGAATATTTCACACCAGCAATATAAATATTCGAGTTGCGGACATAGAAGTACGTTCCGTGTGCAATCAATAGGTAAAATGAGAATTTGTCTTTTTTATAATGACCGTTGTATTTCATTTTCATACAGGTTATGCCACAATCCTTTCTTTTTCCTTCTCCCTTTCTTTTTTTCTTTTTTCCTTTTTCATTTCCTTTTTCTAATTTTTCTTCATTTTATTTCTTTCTCTTTTCTTTTTCTTTCTCTTTTCCTCTTTTTGTTCCTGCCTTTTTCTTTTCCTCTTTTTCTTTTTACCTTTTTCTTTTTCCTTCTTTTCCCTTTTTCTTTTTTCCTCTCTTTTCCTCTCCCTTTCTTGCTTTATTTTTTCCTACCTCTCTCGCCTCTTCACTTTTTCTTTCTCCTTCTTTTTATTGTTCCTCTTTTTCTTTTAAATATTCCCTTTCTTCCCTTTTCTTCTTTTACTTCTCCATTTCCCCTCTCTTTCTTTTATTTTAAATGATTTTTTTTTTCCTTTTCACAGGATTAGGACCTCAACCTTTCTCTTTCTCCTCAGTTTTGACAGCGATTTCACTGACATTTTGTTACATTTATTTTTATTATTTCCTTTCAGCAGCTCTGCCTGACAAACCCGTTTGTTCCAAAGCACTCGTGACCGAGCCCTGCTGTAAATCAGTAACCGGGGCTGTTACTGATTGTTCGGAAATAAATTTAAAAAATAATAATAATAGTAATAAAGCGATTTTACCTCTTCTGTTATTTCTCTTTCCTGCCTCATTTAAGAGCTGGTTTACCGGGACAGAGTTGGAAAATCGGGAAGAGGAACAGAATAACCCGGGATGAAAACAGATCTCGGAGATCTGGGGTGGCATCCAAGGGTGGCAGCGACCTCGGGGAGCGCAGCGTGTCCCGGCACCATGGGAACAGAGGGAAAGGAATCCCAGAGGCGCTTCCCAGCTCCCTGGGAAGGGGAAGGAGCAGAGCGAGGGAGATACCGGGAGAGAGAAGAGATTGTGCTGATGGCTCCCAGCAAAGCCACGGAGCTGCGCCGGGACAGGAGCTCTGTCCCTCCTGCCTCTGCCAAGCGTCCCGAACAGGCTCTGCACTCTCCCCGCCTCCTCCCAACACCGGAATCGGGAAAAATCAACTCCACCGTGCTGGGTTTGTTTAATGGCGTTTTATTTCCATCGTTCATTAGAAATGGCCCACAGGGAACTCAGGGAGTTCAACAAGGCCCAGAGCCAGGGGCTGCTCCTGGCTTGGGACGATGCCAGACACGAGCACGGACTGGGAGCAGCCCTGGGGAAAGGACCTGGGGGTTCTGATCCCCAACCCTGCCCTGGGCTAAGCCCCAGCGTGGGCAGCAGGGATTGGGATTGTGCCCCTGAGCCCCTCAGGTGAGACCCCAGACCTGGGAGCAGCCCAGGGAGGAGCTGGAGCTGCTGGAGAGAGCCCAGAGGAGGCTCCAGGATGAGCAGAGGGCTGGAGCAGCTGTGCTGGCAGGAAAGGCTGGCAGAGCTGGGATTGTTGAGGCTGGACAGGAGAAGCTTTGGGCTGAGCTCAGGGTGGCCTTGCAGGGCCTGCAGGAGCCCCAGGAAGCATGGAGAGAGACAATTGCCAAGGGCTGCAGGGCCAGGAGCCAGGGAATGGCTGCCAGTGGCAGAGGGCAGGGCTGGCTGGGATCTTGGGCAGGAATTGTTCCCTGGCAGGGTGGGCAGGGGCTGTCATGGAATTGCCAGAGCAGCTGGGGCTGCCCCTGCATCCCTGGCAGTGCCCAAGGCCAGCTTGGACATTGGGGCTGGGAGCACCTGGGACACTGGCAGGGGTCCCTGCCATGCCTGGGCTGGGAATTAAATGATCTTTGAGGTCCCTTCCATCCCAAACCATTCCATGATTCCATGACATTGCCCAGCTAAACAAAACTGAACCATAAACATGGACATTTAGAAATGTTTGGAAATCTTTTTTACAAAAAGCAAAGCTCTCTCTATTTTTCCCTTCCACAACTTAGGCCAGAAATGGTTCCCCAGTACAGAGCAGCACTAGGATTCCTTGATTTTTTATATGAATAAATCATGGAATCACAGGCAGGAGGCTGCTGAGTCCTCTTGTGGGAAATGTGACTTTATCCAGGTTGGACATTGGGGCTGGGAGCACCTGGGACACTGGCAGGGGTCCCTGCCATGGAATGGGATGAGCTTTAGGTTCCCTTCCAACCCAAAGCATCCCATGATCTGTGATTTTTCCCTGCCCTGGGACAACTCCTGCTTTTCCCAAGTGCAGTTTGACCTCTCCAGTCAGTGGCTCCTTCACTGGCTGTCCCAAGGGCTTTGCCTCCTGTTTGCCTCATTTCATGGGATATTTCACTAAAAATCCTACTCAGGGACGTCTCCCATTTACATTTTTCTCGTGCCAAGCAACCCCTCTGGGCTCATTTCTCTCAGATTGCTCCCCTCAAGAGCCTCCCATGGACAGAGGTCTGAGCCCCTCCAACACAAGCCAGACATTTAAAGTGACTTTATGAAGTACCCAAATAAATAAAAATCTTAACATTTTAAAATCTAGAAATCTTAATTAATTAATTATAGAATTCTCAAATCATAAAATCTTAATACTTTAATTTAACCTTACTTTGAGCAAAGCTTGTGCCCTCCACAAGAAAACAGACATAAAGGAAGCTCCCAGCCCCATTTAACAATTTATTCTGATGTTAAATGTTGTTAAAGTTATGTTTTACTTCTTGCTTATATCTGCTTAATCACTGGGGCCCTTTGTTCTTGTTCTGTGACAAAAACTCTCCCAGAGCTCCATGTTTACCTGGAGCCTCACCTCCGTATTCTTCTTGCTCAGCCAAGCACATCCAGCCCTGAAAACATCTCAGGAGTTTTTTGGTTTTTTTTCTTCTTCTTAAAGCTGTTAAAAGTGGTTTCACACCTGGTCCAAAGCTCTCTCCAAGGAAAATATTGATCTTGGCTTTTTTTTTTTTTTTTTAATTTTTAAATAGATCACTTTTTAATATCTGTTGGTGTTTGTATCAACAGCACTCAAAGAAGACAAATAATATAGTCATTATTTCCTGCAGTATTGGCTGAAAATATCTCATGACTTTGGCTCTTAAAATGTCTGTAGCAGCACAACCTAAAGGTTCAGACTGGATTTTAGATAAAAATTCCCTGGCAGAGCGGTCAGGCCTTGGGATGAGCTGCGCGGGGAGGTTTGGAGTGGCTGGAATTGTCCCAGAGGAGTCTGGGTGTGGCCCTTGGGGACAGGGTTTGGGTGATGCTGCTGGGGCTGGGAGATCTGAAAGCTCTCTTCCCACCTGGGATTCTGTGATGTTTATTCTTTCTCCATTTAGTTATAACCGATATTTTATTTTATTTTTATTTTATTTCATGTTATATTACTTTATGTTATTTTATTTTATTTTCATCCCCGGAGGTTTCATCGTGCCGCTAGATGGTGGTGTCCGTGTTGGGAACATTTCCCTGGCTCTGTTCCAGGCAGCACTCAGCTTTTCCCGCGGGCAAATCATTAGCGTTAATCACCCTCACTTACGGTGAACGATTGGCCCCAAACATTGCGGGGAAAATCCTTTTTTTTTTTTTCTTCCTGTCTCGCCATCTCTTCCAGTCAAAAGCGGCTGTCGCGTTCCCTTCCTATACAAGAAGAAAGGATGAATAATTAATTCCTCAGATTAGGGAGATTCAGGTTTATTTATTTTATTTTTTTTTCCCTGACGTCTGTGACTGAATTAACGCTTAGAATTTTAAGCTCTTAAGTGCAGAGAGATCCTTCGGCTCTGGAGCCCTGCAGGGCTTGCTGAGCATGATCTCAGCTGACCTTTAGCCTCAATTAATTACATAAAATGTAATAAATAAGGGTCTTTTCCCCTTCAAATCTGACACCTGAATTGCACCAACCAGCTGGTGCTGTTAGCAGCAGCGGGCAATGATTATTTCCCAGTGCTTTTCCTTACCAGGCAGATGCCAGGCTGCAGTGACAGGAGTTTATTGCTGGCAGGTTTTGCTTCTGTTTTTTTTTTTAATTCTGTGGAACAGCAGATTTCCATTTGGATTCCTCAGGTGGAATTTCTCCAGAGGGTTGGAGCTGCTCACGCACAGAAGCCAGAGAGATGCTCCTCAGAGAGAAAAGTGTCCCCAGCCATGGCAGGAAGCAGCTCTGGCATCAAAGAATATGGTTAAAAACGGCTTTAGTTTGGCTGGATTTAGCAACAAACACTTCAGGCTTGCTCAGAGAAGTTACTTCGCTTTTAAGACATCATTTGTCTGGATCTGAGAACATGAGGATTTGTCACTTAGCACAAGAAATCACAAAAACATCCTGCATTTAGCTTATCCCTCCAAAAAAAGATTTAAATGGTTCCAAACTAATCAGAGAGACAGAAGAAATTTGGTGTGGGATGTTTGGAGATGCGTGAATGTCACAATAAACTCATTAAAAAAACCTCTGTGACCTTCAAAGTTCATTCTTGGGCCTTCTATTGGAAGGTGGTGCTACATATAAAAATAAATATATAAAAATAATATTTTATAAAATATTTTATATAGCTACAGGCATGCATACAAGTAAATATTAAATATATAACAGAAATATTTGTCTAGGTCTCAGGTTAGAGTAACCAGCCAAGCACATTCGCAGAACACCAAGGGTGGGTCAGCTTGTCCTTAGTGCAGATAAGAGAATTACGACACACACAGTGGCAATTTTCAGCTGACTTGTAAGTCTTTGAGTGAGGAATTTTTATATTCATGGGGTTTTTTAATAGAAATATTTAATATTTATATTATATACCAGGTCATTCTGAGCTCCATGTAACCTAGCCTTGAACTCTTCCAGGGATGGGAGATGGAGTTCATTCTCTCTAGCACTAATACAGAATTATATATACAGTAATTTACATATATATATATATATGCATCCAGTATATTATAATACATAGTGTATATGTAATATATATGTTCTATATATTCCTACATATACATATAGTATATTTACATAAAGCACTTTTTTATATACTATATACTGTGAGTTGTATAGCACATCATATTATACAGCATATTATACACAGGGTATTTTTATGTATAGTGTATTTAATGTCATGTATAAATATACTACACATACGGTACACGCACCATAGGGTGTATATATATATATGGTGTAATATAGACGGTAAATTTTCACCTGTAGCGTATGATATACAGCGCGTACGTGTATTACATATACAATATATAATACATATGCAGTACAGGTGGTAAATATAGCATATTTTACGTAGACATAGTTTATTTTGTGTGGCGGAGCGCAGCCTCCCCCTCACGGCGCTGCCCTCAGCCAACATGGCGGACGAGGCCTCGCCCGCCACCTGTTGCCGCGGCGGTGTCAGCTTCCTATTGGCTCACAGGGCGCCAGGGGGGTACGGCGGCCTCCTCCGATTGGCTCACAGCACGCGGGAGGGGGACGGCAGCGGCTTCCGATTGGCTGCTGCGGGGCGGGGGCGAAGCAAGCAAGATGGCGGGAGGGNGGGGGGTGGGAGAAGCCGCCTCAGCGACGTCGCCGCGGCCGCCTCCGCTCGCCTCCGACCATGGAGGAGCTACCGCTCCAGCTGCCGCCCGGGGAAGACGAGGAGGAAGGGGAGGAAGAGGAGGAGGAGGAGACGGACGCGGAGTGGAGCTTCGTTGACCGCGAGATGGAAGCGGTAGCGCTGCGGGACCTGCCCACCGCCACCATCGCCTGCAACCTGGACCCGCGCGTCTTCCAGGACGGCCCGTACCGGGTGAGCGGGGCCGGGAGGCGTGAGGCGGGCACGGTGTGCGGGGCCGGGGCCGGGGCCGCCGCGGTTCTCTGTGGCCGCCTCCGCCCTCGGGCGGTGTCGGGGGGGGGTAGGGGGCGAGGCTCATGCGCGTCCCCGCCCGCCCCCTCGGTGCTGCCGGGAGCCGGTGCCGGGAGTCCGGTCCCGAGGCGGGGATGGGCTGAGCCCGCTCCGAACTCCCCAAAAGGAGGGGCAGCCGGGGGGGTCGGGCTCTGCTGGCAGGGAACAGGGACAGGAGCAGAGGGAACGGCCTCAGGCTGGGCCAGGGCAGGCTCAGGGTGGGCAGCAGCAGGAATTTGCCCATGGAAAGGGAGCTCAGGCCTTGGCAGGGGCTGCCCAGGGAGGTTTGCAGTGCCCAGCCCTGGAGGTGCCCAAGGAAGGGCTGCAGGTGGCACTCAGGGCTCTGGGCTGGGGCCAAGGTGGGCATGGGGCACAGCTGGGACTGCAGGGGCTGGGAGGGATTTTCCAACCTTGGTGATTCCATGATGCTGGGACTTTAAGCACCAACAGCTGTTTTACCTTGATTCCTCCGATTCCGTAGCCCAGGGTGAAGCTCTGCATAAAACAGAAGTGAAATAAAATATCTCTGGACTACCTTACCCTGAGCTTTGTGCTTAAGTTTTTGTTTGGTGCACCTGATGTTGTGGTTTTGGTCTTTTTTTCCTTATTTTTGTCATTGGTTTTGCTGTCGAACCCTTTCATACAGAAGGAGGTCTTTAGTTTTTAAACAGATTTGAATTAAACGGAATGGACTTGAACAATTAAGCAATGGTAACAGCTTAAGCGAAAAATTAAGCCGTGGTAAAATTAATTTGAGTTTCATAGTATCAGCACAAACTGTGTTGTCTTCATCGTCAATTGCAACATATACAAAATCTCTATAAATTACATTTCTAAGGGTAAATAATGGGAGAATTGTCTTGAACTTGTCTAAATATCTGTCTCCAGGAGGGAAGAAAAGCCTCAAAGTTTTATAAATAACACAAAACTTTAAAAAAAAGCAGGTGGAGGTACTTGAAACTTAGTGACTTATAAACATGGTAGGTGGGCACAGACTTTGAACAGATGAAAAATCAGTTTAGGTGTCTGATCACCGAATTTCAGCACTGAAATACATCATTTAACTGCAGTTAATAAAGCTGCAGAGCTGGCAAGAGCTAATAACTCTTGAAATCTGGAAATAAGTGACTTTTATAGGAGCACACATGGACTGGCTGCGTTTTTAATTTATTTGTTGGCCAAATGTCAGGAAGGTGCAGACAGAGAAAGTGGAACGAGGCCCTAAGGCTGTATCCCAGATTTTGGAGGTGTGAAAGGTGCCCTCAGCATTTGGATGGTTTAAGGAAAAAAAAAGTTACATTAAAAATGAGGAAAATACTGCATTGTCCCATGGATTATCCAGCTTTCCAGAGCTTCTGGTGTCCAAGGAAATGCAGGAATTTTGTCACTGGGATGTGTGAGGTGATGGTGGTCCCACTGAAATGTCACTGGGCCACCTGAGCAGGATTCCAAGGTAGTTTTAAAAGGCTGCATGTGGTGAGGGGGTGAATTTTAAGACAGTTCCCTTGGTTTGGTGTAGGACGTGCACAGAAAATTCTGACTTGTGCAGCAAAGGTGCAGAATTTGGTGGTGATGGAGGGATCCTCACACCTCATGTTGGCAAATACTCTCAGTTTTGGTGTGAACAGGGGCTTGGTTCTGTTCTGTGACCAGTTCTGCTGGGAAAAGCAGATGGAGCACTCCTAAAATACCTTTTCTTTAGAGTTAAATAGGTTTTTTTCCCTATCAGTGGGCCCCTTAATAATCCTGGATTGCCCTATTTGAAGAGGGTTGATCCAATCAAAGGTGAGACAAGACAGCCACTGACAACTATTTCTGTTCTGCCCTTCCCAAATCAGGATTTGTGCTGGAAGTTCTGCTTGAATATTCCTCTTCTTCCCCCTTTTCAGTTTTTTAATGTTTTTTTTTTTTTTTTTTTTTTATTGAGGTTAATCCCAGTTGAGAGTTTGGAAGATTTAAATGGTTTGTGATCAGTCTCTTTAAACCAGACCTTACTGTCAAGGTAATAGTTCTGCTAAATGGCAGTTGATTCTCAGAAGAAATAAAAATACATTCAGTTTTTTAATATCAGTCCCAAAATCTTCCAGAGAACTCCTAAGTACTCTCAAGTCTTCTAAAGCACAGTTCAGGAATTCCTTTAAATTCTGCATTTTTTTGTTTTTCTTGAAGTAGAAGAAATTACCTCAAATAAAACCTTTTCTCTGCTTTTCAAGTTGGCAAATTACTTTGGAAAAATTTGGATTTTCTGAACTTTAAGATTGGATCTGCAGCTTTTGGTAGCTTCAGTGTTGAAGGAATTGTAAGCCTTTCTTCATCCAACACACAGATGAGTTTTATGTTTAAAACTATGTTCCTCTGTACTCATTTATTAAAGAAAAGGTATCAGAAGCTAATTTCCAATGAAGTTTTTGTATTTTTCCATCAGTAGAGGACACTTAGGAATTTTATGGAATTTGTGCTGTCAAATCCAAGCCAAGTGCAGCAGGTCAAGCCCCTCCCTGGCTGCTGTTATCCCAAGGGATGTGCCAGGCTTCCCTGCTGGATTTCAGAATCCTGGCACACTCACAGGAGGGCTAAATAATGAAATAATTTCGTTTATGCCTCTTGCTGAGGGGGTTAGCCAGGTGTGCTCTGCCCATTTCCATTTCCCCTTCGCTGTAGGCACCTCTCATTTGGGCAGTGGCAAAGATGAGTGCAAAGAGTTCCTAAAAAAAAATGTCATTTCTCAGGAAAATCACTGGGTTTTAGGCCTTAGGAGAGGCTTTTGATGGAGATAATTTTCCTTAGAATGGGTTAAGTTCCTTAAATTCCTTGCAGATATTTCTAAGATTTTGAGGTGGTGGAGTCTCCATATCTGGGAGTGTTCCAGAGGTGTTTGAATGTGGCACTTGGGGACATTTTAGGTGTTTAAAAATCATATTTTAGACCTATTTCTATATTTTAGACCATATCTTTTCCTATTTCCATTATGGTTCTGCTGGGAAAGTCAATTCCACCTTTAATGATTCCGTGATAATTACCTTAATCTGCCAATTTTTGCAAATTAATGACCATTGCAGCAAGTTTTCCATAATTAACAACAACTCATATTCCTAAAGAAACTGAAAGCAGGCAGTTCTGTCCTGGGAACAGTTTTTCTCTGGGAAAACTTTGCTGGAAAACTGAATTATTAAAGAAGTTCAGCTTGCTGGAAGTGCACTCAGAGTTGGATTTGGGGCCTCTGTGTGTCCTCAATAACCCCCAGAACTGGCTGGGATCCACTCCCTGCAATTATTAATTAAAAACAAAAATAGAAATATTTTATTTGTGCTTGCAGGTAAAGCCCAGCAAGGTGAGTTGTGTACCCCAGGGAAAAGCAGGGCTGCAGGGGAGCTGAATCCTGGGAATTCCAGCTCCCAAATTCTTCTTTTCCTTCAGCTAGGTTTGGTTTCACTGCAGAAAAGCCTTTTGTGAGCTCAGCTGAAAATAAAGGTGTTAAACCAGCCTTGCTTTTAGACATTTTTAATTGCCTTGCAGGCCACTGAAGTAATCTTGAGGTGGATTTTGGGTTTTTGAAGTACTTAAAGAATTACTTCTGCTTTGCAGGAAGTTGAGCTGATTTCTCAGGAGTATTTACAAAACTTTCTTTACAAATAATCTCGATTTTTCTGGTAATCTCTTCCTGCCTCAGCCACATGCTTTATAATCCTTTTACTTCATGTTTTTTAAGCCTCTTAGATCACATTTGAAAAAAAAAAAATTAACAGTAGATTCCCAAAAAGATGAGTGGTTTTACATATTTATAGATTTTTGTGACCACAGCTGTGGTTTTGGCAAAATATTCCCTAATGGAAAGGTAAAACTTAATTTTTGGCATATATTTTGAAGGTTTTCATTCTTTCTCTGCCAAAAAAATCTCCTTTTTTGTGACAGTTTGTAGTTTTTAATGCTTTTGCTTTCCAAATAAAGCCCAGGGTTAAGACTGTGGTTCAAAATCACATCTCAATAATCCAGATTTACTTTGAACATTAAAACCATTACAAAAAAAAAATCAGAAACCTTCCATTATGAAAAGTCTTTCAACAGAACTTCTGGAAGTATCTAGGTAAGTGAAGGTATTTTGAGAAGCTTCAGGTTTATGTCACACTTGGATGCTCTGTAGGTGTCCAGAATTATTATTTTTGTGTCTAAAATCTGCTCATTTAACTCCTCCAAGTGGGCTGGTCAGTCAGTGCTTCAAGCAAACAACACAGATACTTTCATAGGTAGAAATCAAATGGAAATACAGAATACTGATGTATTTATTTAAATATTCAAATAACTCCTGCTGCACAGAATGGTTGTTGGGTGCCTTAAAAATCACCTAAACCTAAAAACCAGTAAATGTGTTGGGGATTTAACAAAAATGGGATCCAGTGCTCCAGTCATTAACTCAGAGTCTGGAAGAAAAATCCCACACCAGGGCTGAGCTATGCCAGCATTAAGGATTTCATCTTCCTGGAGCACCAGAAGGAAATTTAGGAAAACTTTGGTGAAATCTCTGGGAACACCAGATCTACATCAGTGCTGTGGACAGCTTTTCCTTATTTCCTTGGGTTCTGTCTTCTGTAGGAGCAAATGGAGCTTTTTTCTCCCAGGATTATTTTCCAATTCGTTAATTAAAAAAGTGGTTTTTATTTATGAAAATAAATGCAGCGTTGTAGAATGGGGCTGGCTTGAAACTCAGCACAAAACACCCCTCAATAACATCAGCATTAAATAATTATTAATATCAGCAGTGACTGAACTGTCCCAGAAGAGCCTTAAATTATAAAATCTTTTTAGCACCAAAAGTTTAATTCTGTGACTTTTTTTTTGCTGGAGTAGTTTATTCAAGTTTTAATAAGCAGTATTTATAAATAATATTGGTTATTAATAAATAACATTACTTGGTGTGATAACTGAATGTCAGGAGAACTGAAAATGAGGGAAATGATGAAAAAAACAATGATGCAAATTCTTATTATTTATGTTAACCAGAAAATTCCAGTGAAGTCTGGGGGTTGTTCTTCTGTGTGGAAATAAAAAATTCCTGGGCAGGGACACCTGACCTGGCTGGGTGAGTTTGGTTTAATTTTGGGGATTATGAATGGTGTTTAAACACTTCCCTCAGTGGCCATTTGGGACAGTTTTTATTGGTATTTTTATCTCTTGTTCTGACCAGGTGTTGTTTTTTTTTTTCCCTCATGGAATATGGAAATATGCTGGGAATGACTGAAATATGGGCTGTGTTCAGTGAAGCTGAAGTTGGGATTGAGATCTAAAATACCATTTAAATTTTTTTTTTTTGTGGATGTAATGCATAATTAAATGATTGAATTCATTGTCCTGGAATATTTGGGAATGCCAGTATTAAAAATGAGGTGGGATCTGCCAAGCACAGGGGTTTAGGATGTGCCAATATCCTAAATTTAATGGTTTGTGAGGTTCTGCCAGCTTTAGATGGGAGAAGAATCATCCATAAGCAGCTGCTTCAGACCTTTTGCCTCTTCCTCCCAGCAATTTTTACTGCCAGAGATAACCAGAATTAATTTCATTCATGATGGCAGTCATTGATTACTGCTCTCAAAAGCAGAGCTGTCAACACTCACTGAATTTCATTTATTAAAATGTAACTTCCCTCTTCCCTGGGCAGATTTTCAAAGGGTCACAAGTGCAGAATTTGGTTTGATTCTGCTTTTTAAGGTTTTCTTTGGAGTTCTTTTGGTACTGGTACACAGCTCTTGGTTATGGAGCTGAGACCAAACCTCAGGAGTGGGATTTGAGTTCCTTTTTGTTGCTGAAGTGCAAAAGGCAGCAGGAGAATTGAGACAGCACCTCTGGCACAGCAGTGGTGCAGGAGTGGCAGCTGGGTGAGTTCAGGGCTTTTTGATAAATGGATTTGCTGATACTGTCTGTATCACACAGCTTGGTAAAAAATAAACATAAAAAACCCCATCAGTGTAAGGCTTTGACTTTTACATGCAGCCAAGTAAACAAAAATCACTTTATTTTCTTGCATGGACTGCAAACCATTCTGGAAACTTCCCTGAAGGTTTGGTTCTGATTTCAAAACAAGTGGCTGTTTGTATGGAAGCCTCTTAAAATTCAGGCTGTTTTCCAAGAAGGACCAGCTGAAAGGCAGGAGAATTGTTCTTTTTTTTTTTCCTAGAGGTGCTTTTTCCTTTCTCTGAAGGTAGGAAGCTGAGCTGCTGAAATGCCAGAAGAGCCAAGCTGTATTGTTATAATAAATAGATTTTTTTTTTCTCCTATTTATATTTTTTAGCCATTCATAATCCATATAGTTAAACAAAGCACTTCTGTGGGTTTGTAGTTAAAAATATCCTCTTCCTTTCTGATAACCCAACAAGTGAGTTAACATTATTAAATACATTGAGAACAACTCCCACCTCTGATTATTTTAGCATGGAATTGTTGATAATTACTGAAAGCTGCTGTAGGAATATGTCTATTCCTGAGGGAAAAGAAGATGGAGTAAGGACTTAAATGTCCATTTCTTGCAGGTTGTGATGTTAAATATTAAGAGATAATTTCCTGTGGCAATCAGAACTTGTGGGGAGGGAATCAGGGGGAATTCCTGGGGTTGTGGCCATTCCTTTGCAGGATTCATTGGCCCTTGGGCCAGATCCCATCCAGCTGGCTCATGGAAACTCTGATGGAAGGCTTGAATTTTCCTGAGGCTCCAGGATGCAGCAGCTGCTGGGGCAGGCAGTGGAAAGTATGAACAGCTCCTGCCTGGGGTTGTGTGAGCCAGAGAAAATGGGCTCAGAGCAGGTGAGATCAGCAGGGCCTCGCCAGCCCCTGAGCACAGAGCTCCCCACAGCAGGGGCTGTTCTCCCCACAGCGGGGGCTGTTCTCCCCACAGCGGGGGCTGTTCTCCCCATAGCTGGGGCTGTTCTCCCCACAGCAGGGGCTGTTCTCCCCATAGCTGGGGCTGTTCTCCCCACAGCAGGGGCTGTTCTCCCCATAGCTGGGGCTGTTCTCCCCACAGCGGGGGCTGTTCTCCCCATAGCGGGGGCTGTTCTCCCCATAGCGGGGGCTGTTCTCCCCACAGCGGGGGCTGTTCTCCCCACAGCAGGGGCTGTTCTCCCCACAGCAGGGGCTGTTCTCCCCACAGCGGGGGCTGTTCTCCCCTTGGGGCCTGTGTAAGGTACAGAACCACTTCAGACACATTTTTGGAAGGGTTTTTTGGCATCTATCACAACAAAAGCTCCTCAGCTTGTCCAGAGCAGGTGAAGTGCAGGAATTCTTCCCAGGAGGTGTTCCAGGAGAGGCTGTTCCTTAATGAGCATTTGTTCCTTCCTTCCTAAGCTGCTAAAGTGGAATTCTGGTCTTGTCCACTGCTCTGCAATGATGTTTTCATCTCCCCTGCTGGGAAAAAGGCAAATCCAGACATTTCCATAGCAGAAGTTAGAAGGGGATGCAGGACTCTGTTGGCTTTCAGCAAGTGGGAGTTCCTAATCCAAAACCCTGGAATATTCAGGAATTCAAAATGTTTTCAAGAATTATTTTCTAATGCTGACTGGTTTTTTGCCCCTTTAATCAAAGCAGGTGGGTTCTTGCCAAATGATTAAATAAAATGCATCCTCAGAGCTGTGTTGTTCATACCTTAAAAGCTTTAAATGCCAGTGGGCTGCTGATGTGGCACTAATTAATGTCTTAAGATAATTACAGTGTATCAGGCATTAACCTCACAAAAAATGCAGGTGATTTGGGCTAAATTCCAGACTCTTGTGTGGCTCCTTTTATTATCTTTTATTATTTTATCAAAGGCAGGTTGGATGGGGCTTGGAGCAACCTGGGCTAGTGGAAGGGAGGTGGAATTAGATGATATTTAAAGTCTCTTCCAACAAACCATTCCATGATCTTTATTAGTATTTTTAAATCCTTTTGAAATTTCTAGATACACTTGATTTGTTCTTTGAAATGCAGAAACTTCTTGTAATTGCTTTGGGTTTTTTTCCTACTCTCCCAGAGCATTCTTAGAAAATACTTTTGAAGTTTATCTTCCATTCTTCCTTCTGTGACTGCAGTGGAAAATGTCATTATTTAAAGATCACAGAAATACCAGCCTGCTTCTGACCAGCTCCTGTGGTTTTTCAAAGCCTCCAGTGTTAAAGTTTTATTTTTTATTTCCTTTTGTTTTTCCCTTAGCCACAGAGGATGTGTCACAGGATGAACAAGTAATTTCTGCTTGCCTGGGATGATATCTTTAATATTAGACTTAAACAAATCCTGCTGTCATGTTGGAAGGAACTAGAAATTAAAACAACCCCAAGCACCTGCTGTTTTCATCCTTATATTTGCTCTCCCTCAAGTCATAGTTTTGGCATAGTACAGCTGCGTTTTTCATGATAATACATTGTTAATTATAGAAATATTTTTCATCCTACTCTATCAGGCTTGTGGTCATGTCTTCACTCAGTGGGAGAGCTCTTGTACCTGTCACAGCTGAAAAAAACACCATAAAATTTAGAAAAATATTTTAGGGACAATTGCTTTACCTCTTAGAATTTTTAATTTTTTTTTTACTTTTCAGAAATGGCAGTTAAACAGGAAAAATTTAAAAAAAATCCTAAACCTCTGACCCCACAGATGATACCCGAGTCCTGAAGGTGTGTGGGAAGCACAGAATAGCTGCAGAATGTTTGCTAATCAGAGTGAATTAACCAGTATAAAATAATGAGCAGCTGATTAATTCAGAGGCACTGCTGGGAGTCCCTTCCTTGGTTCACAGGGGTGATCTGGAAATGCTCAGAATGAGGTTTTTATCTGATAGAATCAGAATGGTTTGGGATGGAAGGGAGATCAAAAATGGTTTAATCCCACCCCAGGCATGGCAGGGACCCCTGCCAGTGTCCCAGGTGCTCCCAGCCCCAATGTCCAAGCTGGCCTTGGGCACTGCCAGGGATGCAGGGGCAGCCCCAGCTGCTCTGGCAATTCCATGGCAGCCCCTGCCCACCCTGCCAGGGAACAATTCCTGCCCAAGATCCCAGCCAGCCCTGCCCTCTGCCACTGGCAGCCATTCCCTGGCTCCTGGCCCTGCAGCCCTTGGCAATTGTCTCTCTCCATGCTTCCTGGGGCTCCTGCAGGCCCTGCAAGGCCACCCTGAGCTCAGCCCAAAGCTTCTCCTGTCCAGCCTCAACAATCCCAGCTCTGCCAGCCTTTCCTGCCAGCACAGCTGCTCCAGCCCTCTGCTCATCCTGGAGCCTCCTCTGGGCTCTCTCCAGCAGCTCCAGCTCCTCCCTGGGCTGCTCCCAGAATTTCTGTTTACTGCTTCTCTTTACCAGTGCTTTCAGCCCCCAAGCCCTGATTTGGAAAATCTCCCTGCTCCTTTTCCCCAGAAAAGGAAGACAGAAAGGCCCAAAGCTCCCCCAGGGCACTGCCCTGAGCTATTCCTGGTGTGTTTGCAGTTGGTGCCACTCTCCAAGGTATTTCTGAGGAACCTCATTAAGCTCTTGTAACAACAAGGTCTCAGTCAAAGGAAAAACTTCTGCTTCGTGCTCAGCCTTTCAGCAAACACTGATAGAAGGACTGTGCCCGTGGGAGCAGCTGAGCCTTATCATTTTTTTCCAGATGAACTGGGTTGTGATTGAACTACTCCTCTAAAAAGCCTGGAGTGCTTTATTGCACGAGCTGGACTAGGAGGAAAGCACACGAATGTGCTCAAGTGTTCTCCATGAAAACAGCCTGGCCATGATTAAGAGCCCCTTTTAGGAGGCAGAGTTTCACAAACACTGTATTTTATATTTTTAACCACCAGAAAGCAGTCAGTACCCAAAGTCACCTGATCCAACAGCCTCTACCTTGATTGTCTCTAAAGCCAACTCAGAAAATTACAGCTGACATTTCCAACCTGCCCAGCAGAGCAAAAAAACAGCTTAAACAGCATTTCCAGTTCCACCTTCTGCAACCTCAACATTACAGCAAGGCCTGTGCAGACTGAAATGCCAAATTAAAACATCTTCAAATCAGAGCATTTGCAAGGCAAAATCCTAATCAGGACAGGCAGCAACAAAAGGGAGACTCAAATAAATGGGGGGAGAGAGAGAGAGCTTAAACAATAATTTGCAAATACATGAAATAAATACAGTCAGAGCTCTCTGCTCATTAGTGAATTTGGTGTCCCACATGCAACCTGTTTTAAAAAATAGAGATCATTCACTTTCAGGCTGACCTGGTTGGGCTGGCACATTAAAGTCCTTCAGCACTTCTTTGTTTACAGTGATTGTTGGGCTTTAGATTTCTTGATCCAGCTGTTTTCCCCAAATCCTCAGGGTCTATCATGTTGCAGCTGGATTTTGTTCTTCTGTCTCTCAGCTTTAACAAGACCCTTTCCCTCGGGCTGACAGTTTCTCCCTGGGAAGTTTTTAAGGACAAAATGATGGGGGAACTGCTCTCCCACCAGTGATGATTAAACCAGCACCAAACACTGAACTGGGGGAGTTTAAACCAGATTTAGTCCAGGACTGAGTGACACAGAAGGAAGATTTAAGTAACTCTACTTTCCAATTTACAATCACTGAGTGATCAACAACTCATTCCTATCATTCCATCTGCTCCTCCTAGAACCAAGGATTTTTTTAAAGTTTATTTCTTTAGGAGTTTTTTTAGATTTTACCTTTTAAAGTATCATTACTCACCAAAGCACTGAAAAGGATGGATCTGCTACAAATAACTCCAGAGCTGATGAATGGTGAGAAAGAAACACCTTTCAAAACCAGCCCCCAGTGGCAGCATTTGTTTCCCAGCCCAAAGTGGTCCCTAAGTAGCACCAAGGCAGCTCCCAGCTGTGTCACAGCAGACTCCTCCTCACCCCCTGAACTGCAAAGCTCACTGGGGCTGCACCTCACTCTTGATTTACTTCCTGCCCTGAGCACTCCACAGTCACTAAAATAATCTTAATTTAACCAAAGTCCACTATTCCACAAGGGCTGGAGGGGCAGGAGCCAGGGAATGGCTGCCAGTGGCAGAGGGCAGGGCTGGCTGGGATCTTGGGCAGGAATTGTTCCCTGGCAGGGTGGGCAGGGGCTGCCATGGAATTGCCAGAGCAGCTGGGGCTGCCCCTGCATCCCTGGCAGTGCCCAAGGCCAGCTTGGACATTGGGGCTGGGAGCACCTGGGACACTGGCAGGGGTCCCTGCCATGCCTGGGCTGGGATGGGTGGGATTTCGGGTCCTTCCCAACCCAACCCAACCCAACCCAACCCAGTCTGGGATTCTTTGAAACCTTAAGAATTCCATCCAAGTGCTGTTGTCACACTCAGATTTATTGTTTAACTTGGAACATTTTACAACTCTGGAAGCCTGTTTTGATCTTAGAACGAATCACAGAACTAAGGAATGGCTTGGGGCAGAAGGGACATCAAAGACCACCTTGTTCCACCCCAAGCTGGCCTTGGGCACTGCCAGGGATCCAGGGGCTGCCCCAGCTGCTGTGGGCAGGGAGAGCAGAACTTTCCTGTGGAAACTGCACAGAGGCAGCAGCCCAGGTATGAACGGTGTGGAAAATATCCCAGGGAGCTTTAGTATCCCCACAACTGCTCTGCATGGGAATCAAAGTGAAGTTCCCTTAAATTTCTTAAGGAAAATGGGAGGAGATGAGGGGCTTGGGAGCTGCTTTGAAGGTTTATTTAAGCAGCACCCTCCAGACTCAGGTGAGCAGGACTTTGAGCAGGTCTGAGTGGGTCTCAGTGCTGTGTGTTGGGTTTAAGTGACACCTGAGGGATTTTAGGAGCCTGTCATACAAGGAGTCTCAGGGAACTTATTATTTCACAGTCCCTCTATGTAAAGAAACTCTTTGTAGTGTTGTGACTTCCAAGAAAGAACAAAATTTAATAGGTGATACAAGTGCTCTGGGAGGGTCTTTCTAAATTTCCTTTAAATAAAAGTAAAATAATAGAAAAAAGCACCTGCTTTTTAGGCTTCAATGGCTGGCGTTGTAAGAAATCAGGTTATGCAGGGAATAGGGTGAAAGATGTGTATAAATCTTGTTTTTTCTGATATTTAGGGGGGAAAAGAATTAAATCAGAGTTGATAGAATGAAGTTATTAAACTGCTGTTTGTCTCTGAAGAGAGAGAGAGGCACAAAGATTCCCAGTTAGAAGCCAGCCCAATAGAATATCCTGCTTTCCATACCTTGCAGACTTTGAGAAATGTTTTCCAGGAAAGCTGAGTACAGCCATGAATCACACCTGGAAAAGCCAGTGGAAGGAATTAGTCAAAGAGATGCTGTAGTGGCCACTCTCTGCCTATCAGGAAATGGGGCAGCTTTCCATGATTTTATACAAATCATGGGACATCCATTTTCAAAAGCTCTCCTGAAAAGAGCAAGCAAAAAGTTGCTGCTGGTTGACTTTCTAAAAGTGCTTGTTTAGAAATAAATAGGACATTTAATATATCAGCCAAAAGGGCTTTTCTCTGAATTTCCCTTTTTTCCCTGGATTTTCCTGCTGGGATAATCAAGGGAGTTGGAGGGGAACTGGAAGTGAATGGTGTCCTCACAAGCAGTAAATTGGTCAAATATTTCTTTCCTGGTTGGATAATGAATGAATGATTTGATGTTATCAGTGTAATTATCAGCCAGGTTCTCCAATCTCTGCTTTGCCCCTGCAAAATTCCTGGAAATGTGGGAACTTCCGTGGTTTTCCCACTCCTTCCCATGGTTATAACATGATCTGTGTTTATTATTAGGGCTCAGAGAAACCAGAAATGCCACAAAAAAGTAGGGAGGGTGAGAGATTGCAGCTTTCAGTGTTCTTGGAGTGATTCCTGGGGGAATTTTTGTCAGTGGGCTGTGGATCCAAGTGGCTGGGGCAGCTCCTGGGCTTTGGAAAGAGCTGTTTCTGTCCTGTCAGAGATATGAAGTTGGATATTGAATGCCTGACAAATCCCACTTCCTTGCCAAGAGCTGCCTTGGCCCAAGGTGATGCATCCAAGATTTTTAGGGAGCTGCAGAGGAGGTTGGGTTGTGTTTGGGTTTTTCTGAATGGGTTTTTTGGTTTGTTGTGTGTTGGGTTTGGTGGCAGTGGTTTCTTTTCCTGTGGGAACAGCTCGTGCATGGAGATATTCTGGATTAAACCAGCCAGGTCAAGGGGAATAGGTTGAGTTTTTGTTATTAATAAATAAAAGCTGCTTGACCCTCTCACTGCACCTCTCCATCTGTTGGAATTTTTACTTCTCCACAATTTGTGTCCACTTCCCAATGCCTCAGAAAGCCATTTGGAATTCTTCCTGTCACTTTTGGCCTTTGATTCTTAAAACCTGAAGCCTCCATCCTCTGCCAAATACACTTTTCATTTCTCCCTTCTCCTTTAACCCTTTTTCCTGGTGGACATTTTCTAAGTGGCTCCAGACATTCCAATATTTGGCTGCTCTCTGATGATTTGGGGAAATGTCTCTCAAGATGACTTGGAGAAAGTCTTTAAGGGACTTTTTCCTTCTCTGAAGGAGCTCTTTCAAAGGCAAACCCCGTGCCTTCTTTTCTAGATGATTCTTGAAAGGGTTGAGTCCTGTCCTCAGGAGATGATCCCTGGGTGATGTCTCAGTGTGGGGTTACAGGCTCCCAGTGATCCTTCAGGAATTCCCAGCCTTTATCCTGCTCTTTGTTTTCCCCTTTCAGTGGGAACAAACTCAGTGTGAGCTTTCTGCCACCCTCCCCAGGCATCAATATTCCATGTTTTCCAGAGAGACTCCAGCTGCTCTGGGCTGAGTGGATCCAAGTGCACAGTGGGGATGAACCCAAAGAAATTCCAGTGCTGATCAGGCTTTCAGGTGGGTTAGGGATAAATAAGCATCATAATTCCTCAGTTTACATTCCTTTGTTCCAAAATACCGATTTTTGAACAAAGCAGAGTGATTTCTGGATTTTCCTCAGAGGGTTTTGTTCTTCTCTCAGCAGATTTGGTTAAAAATCCTGGATGGCACAGGTGTTAGAATGTTTTTCCAAATTGAATGGTTTCTTTTTAGCTGAACAGAAAAATAATTTCCACAAAATACTGTCTGAAAATGTTTGTTTCCCTTTCAGTACCCAAATGAGGGCAAAATCACCATTAATTTACTGTGGATCATTTGAGTATATTTCCTGCAGGAGTGGAAACGTGTTGGAAAAAGCCTTCACGTTTTGGAATATATTTGCCACATTCAAAAGTTTGCTAAATGAGGCTGGTGGTTACTCAGCTACTCTGTAGTGGAATTTCCAAATGCCCACTTTTGTATTCCCACTCTGAACAGGAATTCAGTGTTTAATGCTTGGAAATGGAAGTGGAAGTCACAGATTTTTCCAAGGATGGAAGAAGCACACTGGAGGTATTTATTTTTCAGATGGTTGACTGGAAAACTGTGGCCTATGGAATCTGTAAATGGCCCTTGTGAGACAGAGCACAACTCTGGATGCTTTATTTGAATCTATTTGGATCTCCTGATGCAAAAATGACACCAGCTCATATGTTTGAAGCTATTCTAATGTATCCTGTAAGTCTTCAGGAAAAACAGCTCCTTCTTGGCACTGCAGTTGGAATTTGCATTAAAAAATCATCAGAGTGTTATTTGAATCTTTTTTTTAATCCCTCAGTGGAGTCATTGTGGAGTGGCTGCAGTTTGTGTGGGAATTCAGGAACTGCCTTCCTGATGTCCACAGGTGCTGCCCACTCCCACTGCCATGGGCAGAACTGGGGACCTCTCAGCATTCCAGCTTTCTGCTGGAAGGACACACAGCTCCAGGGTATGGCCCTGCAGATAAATGTTTGTGATTGCTGAAGGAATTCACTGGAGTAGGAATTCTGCCAGGGAATTCTGCCCAGGCTCCCCAGGGAATGGGCACGGCCCCGAGGCTGCCAGAGCTCCAGGAGCGTTTGGGCAGCGCTGCCAGGGGTGCCCAGGCTGGGGCTGTGGGGGCTCTGGGCAGGGCAGGGCTGGATCCATGATCCTGGGAGTCCCTTCCACTCATGTTCCATGATTCTTCTTTATTCTCCTTTTGAAATAATACCAATAAATGCAGGAAAGCCTCTGGAAGATTTTCTTTCTTCTGTCCCAGGAACAGCTGTTGAATTAAGATCCAGAAATGGGAGCAAGCTTGAGTTGGCAATTCACAGGCCTGGAATAGATGAGAATTTAAAGTGAAGGTGGAAGAAATAAGGCTGGAACTCTCAAGTTGTTTTAACAGTTTGTAGTGACAGGACAAGAGCTGATGGCTTCAAACTGATGAAGAGAAGCTTTAGATTGGAATTAGGAAAAAATCCTTCCCTGGGAATGTGGGGAGGTTGCCCAGAGAAGCTGTGGCTGACCCTGGCAGTGCCCAAGGCCAGCTTGGACATTGGGGCTGGGAGCACCTGGGACACTGGCAGGGGTCCCTGCCATGGCAGGAGTGGGATGGGTGGGCTTCAAAGTCCCTTCCAACCCAGACCAGTCTGGGATTAAATGGTAAACAAAATCATCCCAGGTTTTAGAGATGCCCTGAGGAAAAGCTGCTTGTTCCAAACCATTCTCCACAGCTTTGTTTGCTCTGCAGTGATCACTGCTGTTCTTCAGCAAATGGCATCAGGGAGCAATAACAGCTCTGGGAGGGCTTGGATCAGCTGGATCCCAGCTGGGAAAGGGAACAGCCCATGGAATGACACCTGTGGATTTTCCTGGCTCTAAGGCTACACCAAATTCCCAAAAGCCATCTGGAACATCTGAGGAGCAGCCTCGGGGAGCAGGGACCACAGACACTGCTCTGGATGAGGGTGGCACCTGGCTGTTGTGGGGGAGTGCACACAGGCTTCACTGCAGTGCTGGCCCAGGCTGCCTGTTCCATTTCCATCAGCCTTCAGGAGTGTGCAGCTCTGCTGGGGAAACTCCAGCCTGCAGAATTCCAATTCTTCCACTAGGAAGGTGCAGGTGAAACTAGGGAGGGAAAGCTCCCCTGGCCCAGCCTGAGGCCGTTCCCTCTGCTCCTGTCCCTGTTCCCTGCCAGCAGAGCCCGACCCCCCCGGCTGTCCCTCCTGCCAGGAGCTGTGCAGAGCCACAAGGGCCCCTGAGCCTCCTTTGCTCCAGCCTGAGCCCCTTCCCAGCTCCCTCAGCAATTCTCCAGCCCCTTCCCAGCTCCCTCAGCAATTCTCCAGCCCCTTCCCAGCTCCCTCAGCAATTCTCCAGCCCCTTCCCAGCTCCCTCAGCAATTCTCCAGCCCCTTCCCAGCTCCCTCAGCAATTCTCCAGCCCCTTCCCTGCCCTGGCCACTCTCCAGCCCCTTTGACTTTCAGAACAGATTTAGAAACAAAGCCTTGGTTGCTCAAGGAAAAAGTAGTTTGACTGCTTTAATTGCTTTACGTGAACCTTTAATATGCACTGATTGACTCTTGATTGAGATGTTGAGTAGGGAATACAGACAGGCTGACACAGATTCATCCTTTTGCTTTTTATCCTCTGTACTGACCTTTTATCTTTATCTCCTTCATTATACAGAATGTATAAAGTGGGATAAAAATACCTTGACTTCTTCGGTCTCCTCAGAAAAGTTTCAGTGAAGATGGAATCATATTGAACTAAAATTTCCACCTGCCTTTTGGTGCTGCTGTGATGATCAGTGTGTGTGTGTCATCAAGCCAGGGAGCCAAAGAAATGTTGTTTTCCCTCAAGGAATATTTAAAACACTGAAGTGCTGATACCAGGCTCTTACTCTATAAAGTGGATATATATTTTGAAGACATAATGTGTAATGCATACGGGAATCATGGAATGGTTTGAGTTGGGCCTCAGAGCCCACCCATCCCAGCCCAGGCATGGCAGGGACCCCTGCCAGTGTCCCAGGTGCTCCCAGCCCCAATGTCCAAGCTGGCCTTGGGCACTGCCAGGGATGCAGGGGCAGCCCCAGCTGCTCTGGCAATTCCATGGCAGCCCCTGCCCACCCTGCCAGGGAACAATTCCTGCCCAAGATCCCAGCCAGCCCTGCCCTCTGCCACTGGCAGCCATTCCCTGGCTCCTGGCCCTGCAGCCCTTGGCAATTGTCTCTCTCCATGCTTCCTGTAGCTTCTTCAGGTCCTGGAATCTGAATCTGGATCCCAACCTTACACCTCAGAAGTTAACTTTTAAAAGCTCCTGTCCTGTAAAATGCATTGTGTCTTCATCACTGCTCGTACACCTGAGAGCAAAACTGATCTCAGCTTGTTGGCACTGGGTTGTTTAAAGTAATGATGCACATTTGGGTTCAGTGTTCTGTGTCTCTTCTGTTGTGGCTGCTGCTGAAAGGCAGGAATTGGGAAAGGATGTGCTTCCTATGGGAACATCTGGATCAGGGGGAGCTCTGACCACCCTGGCTTTGATTGGATGGGGTTTGAATAAAGCCCTGTCAGCTGTGGGGCTGGAGTGTGGCACTGCTGGATTGTTTGTTGGAGGAGCTTGTCCAGAGAAGCTGGGTGGAGGAGATTTAGGGAACTCTCCGTGGAGGAGAATTAGGGAACTTTTTTAGGGGGCCCTTGTGGCTCTGCACAGCTCCTGGCAGGAGGGGCAGCCGGGGGGGTCGGGCTCTGCTGGCAGGGAACAGGGACAGGAGCAGAGGGAACGGCCTCAGGCTGGGCCAGGGCAGGCTCAGGGTGGGCAGCAGCAGGAATTTGCCCATGGAAAGGGAGCTCAGGCCTTGGCAGGGGCTGCCCAGGGAGGTTTGCAGTGCCCAGCCCTGGAGGTGCCCAAGGAAGGGCTGCAGGTGGCACTCAGGGCTCTGGGCTGGGGCCAAGGTGGCCATGGGGCACAGCTGGGACTGCAGGGGCTGGGAGGCTGCTCCAGCCACTGGCATCCTGGGATTCTGGGATTTCCTGAGCTTTGTTCCTGCCCCTTTCTCCCCCATCCTCTCTGGTGAGCTGTCACAGCCTGGCTGTGTTTGTTTGGGAGCTTCCATTCCCTATCCCTTCATGTTTGGGCTGCTCAGGGCTGTTCCCCTTGTGGCTCTGTCACCATTTCATTAGACCTGGGTTACATTTCTGCCAAATGTGCTCCCTGTTCAGTCCCAGAGGTGGCACTGAGCCCTCCCTGTGCCAGCCCCTGCCTTCCCCAGCTGCCCCTGAGCCCGGGTGATGTGCAGGGCTCCAGCTGTGCTCACTGTCAGAGCATGCAGGACGTGCTCCAAGAATCCAGGAATCCAACTGGAAGCATGTGCCCTGTTCCCTGCACCTCTCCCTCAGCTCACTCTCATTTATTTATAACTTTACAGCTGTTCCCTCTTCATAAAACTGCGAGATCTTCACACAGAAGGTGCCCCCTCACTCAAGAAATCATGGTCCAAAGCCCCTTTTTGCTTCAGGAGTGATGTGTTTGAACATGTCCCTTCTTTCTCTCTTGAATTATTTCATCTTGCAGCTCCACAGATCTGTTAATTACTTTCTAGATTGAATTTTTTTCCCCTTTGAGCCATTAATTCAAATAAATAACCTTGAAAAGGTCATAGTGGAGCTGATTTTTCCTGCTTGCAATGGTAGAAATCTCTCATGCTTCCTTTATTTCACTGTTTCCCAATGCTTGGGAGAAACCTCTTTTTGTCTTGGGGGCTGCAAGATCATTTTAAACAAATAACTTCCTTCAATTCTGCTGTAAATAGTTCTTCTCCAGTATGAAAAATACTCTATTAACCCACTTTGCTTTCAAAGTCCTTGTCCTTTTCCAATTCCTAACAAATAGAAGTGATCTTTGGGGAATTTCCACCTCTTGCCCCTTTTTTAACCTCCTCTCTGAGAGAAGGATTTATATAGACAGCTATATTTAGAGAAGCCTTCAGCAAGTTGGAGTTGTTTGAGGATTTCCTGCCCTTCCCTTTCCAGAGTTAGATTTTCCTAGGGTGGCCTGGACACAGTTTCTGTGGTGAGCTGGACACTGGGTTCCTGTCCCTGTCCCCTTCTTCCCTCCTTTCTGCCATAAATAGAAATAAAAATCAACTGCAGCTGGCCATGGGAATGGTCTTGTTTACTTTTGTTGGGTTTTATTGTCATCTTTGGCTTTTTCTTTTGTCTTTGGATGTTTATTTTCTCTCACCCTGAGATACAATGGATTAATTATAATATTGCTGGACAGTGCTCCTCAGGAATTGCCATAGACTTTTAAAAAACATCTTCTTGAAGGCTGTTCTGATGATCTGAATCCAAATTCTCTCTCTGTGGTGAGGGATGTGTTTCTTGGATTGACTTTGCAAGAACTTTCTCCTTCCCTTTTCTAATCTCCCAACCCAATTACTGCAAAAGATGTTTCATAATGTGCTTTTTTTACTATAAATACATTACCTGTAGATAATTTTGGAATTAGAGTAAAGCAGTTAATGAGTTTAACCAGAAATAAAGGCAGCAGAAATAGGCAGAGGTTTTTTACAAACTCATTGACATTTATCCCTCTGTAACTTCAGGTGTAGAAGAGCATTTGAATCTTGAGTTTCTATTTGAATCTTGTGTCTTCAGGTGCAGAATCCTCAGCTTTTAAACCACTGGCTTTCCTATGGGTTTGCCTGACATCTTAGAAAATGGGCACTCACTCATTCCTCTGCTTCTGATTGGAGCAGGAAAAGATTTTCCTGGAATAGCTGAAGTCAAAACCAGAGCTGACACTGCGCCCCAGACACGTGGGTCTTCAATTTTTCTTGTCAGCCGAGTTTATCCTTTGCAGTAAATATCTGCCTTTCCATCCAGAGCATGCCAGTGCTGAATTAATGCTCTGCTGAATGTTTCTAACAGTCTTTGTGTCTGACAAGATCTCAGAATCACCCAGTAGTGGAGTTTTACAAGCATGGAATCCTCCTTTGAGAGCAGCACTCAGTGCACTTGGATGGAGCCCAGCCAGGCCTTTGTGCCCTCTCCCAATTCCATGGAATCAGATCCTTCAAGTTGCTCAAACCTGCACAGAGGCTGGGCTCTGGGGGCTGAAATACCTGCAGGGCTGTGGGACACGGAGCACTCGTGTTTGCTGTGGCACAGGTGGTGACAGGAGCTGCTGCTGCCCTGCCCAGCTCCCTGCCCCTTTTCCATGGAGTCACCCTGTGGGCATTCCTGGGCTCCATCCAGGCCGTGCTGTCATTTGGAAAACCAGTTTGTGGGCTTGTGTTGCTGTGCTCTGATTTCTTTACTGGAAATAAGTCTGCACATACTCCTTGTGCAGTTCATTCTGTGATCCCACACACTTCTCTGTTCTCCCTAACAAATTGGTTTGTGCAGATGATTTCCCTGCTGGAGGAATGTATTTATTTCAGTTCTATCTTTCAGAGGGATGCAGAAAACACAACGTGGAAAATGTGACTTTAAAACACAGCTTTTTATAAGCACAAAGCAGAGGTTGTCACAGAATTACAGAATGGTTTCAATTGGAAGGGAGCTTAAAGATTATTTAGTTTCACCCTCCTGCCATGGGCAGGGACACCTTCCACTATCCCAGGCTGCCCTTGGGACACTTCCAGAGATCCAGGGGCACCCACAGCTTCTCTGGGAAAGGTGAACACGAAATTTTCCTTCCTCTGAAAGGAAACCTGGCCATGATTGCTTTTTGCAAGTCTGACAGGATTTCTCATGAAGTAAAATTCCCTGGCAGACCAATCCTACTTTCAAACCCTTTTCTCCCCAGAATCCTCCAGCAGCCTGGCACTGGGAGCCTGGCACTGGCCATGCCTGGCACATGCCTCTAACTTAGCCCTGTAAATATTTCCCATGCCAAGCACACCCAGGTCACAAACACAGGGAGGAGAAGGGAGGCCGAATTATCACTCAATGTTAAAGAAATTTTAGCAAGAAATTCTTTACTCAGAGGGCAGTGAGACCCTGGCCCAGGGTGCCCAGAGCAGCTGGGGCTGCCCCTGCATCCCTGGCAGTGCCCAAGGCCAGCTTGGACATTGGGGCTGGGAGCACCTGGGACACTGGCAGGGGTCCCTGCCATGCCTGGGGTGGCTCTGGGTGCACTCCCAAACCAAACCAGTCTGGAAATTAATGATTTTTTGTTTTAAGGGTATTCTTCTTTTTTTTTTTTTTTTTTTTTTTTTTGGTTTTTTTGTGGTGAGCGAGGGAATGGTTGGGAATGTGGATTCATTTTTGGCCAGTAAAATGAGAGTAAGGCTTGTTCAGGGGTTTGGAGGCAAATGGCTCAGTGCCCTCACTCCTGACTCTGGGTGAGCCAGGCAGCTCAGAATCATGGAATAATTTGGGTTGGGGCACAGCTTCTCTGGGCCCCCTGTGCCAGGGCCTCCCCACCCTCACAGGGAGGAGGAATTCCTTGCCAGTATCTGATCCAGGTGTGTGCCAGTGCCCACAGAGCTTCCTGACCCCAAATATGCATGGATAGCTCTGGAACATGGTCATGCCTTTCTGGCTGCTCCTCCCTGTCCTTTGGCAACCTCCAGGAAAATGAACCCCGTGTGATTTTCATTGTAGATAACTTGAAGATGTTTATCCCTGTGGTGAGGAAGGGCTGAGGCAGGGTAATTAATGTGGAGACAGGAATAGAAGCTGTGTGTTGATAGGAAAAGAGCAGCAGGTCTGGAGTGGGAGTACAGGGATTACACAAAGAGCTCCAGGGGCAGCTGTAAAACCTGCCAGGGAGGAGAGAGAATGGACTGGATTGTTCTGATTTATGGATCTTGGGGGGTAATTTTATTGACTTGGAGAATTCCCAACATATTTAGCTTCACATTCATTTTCCTTCTCTGATTGTTCTCTTTGCTGTTGTTGTTACTGACACTTTTGGTGACTTGCCTGATTTCTGCCTCTGTGGCCTCGCTTCCTTCTCTCCTGTGCCTTACCTGTTTCACTGCACTTGGAGATGAAGTTGTGGAGCTAATCGTGGCAATCATTCTGTGTTCCCACTATTTCATCTATTTATTGGACTCTGTCCTTCCAGCCCCCAAAAATGTTCAGAAAATGGTCTTTGTCACGTTTCCATCCTTGGGCAGTGCTGGTGGATCTGTCAGGTGTTCTTGGTGTCTGGGAGCACCTTGTCTGCAAATTTAGAACTCATCTTGCAGATTGTGAGCCCTGGGATCTGGAGCTTTCAAGGGAAAGGTGAAAGCTGAGGAGGTAGAGCTGACCCTGCTGTCCTGTCCCACTGCTCTGACCCCTTTGCTTTCACTCCCAAAGTGCAGCAGCACCAAGGAACCATGGAATGGTCTGGGTGGGAAGGGGCATCAAATCCCTGCCCAGGCATGGCAGGGACCCCTGCCAGTGTCCCAGGTGCTCCCAGCCCCAATGTCCAAGCTGGCCTTGGGCACTGCCAGGGATGCAGGGGCAGCCCCAGCTGCTCTGGCAATTCCATGGCAGCCCCTGCCCACCCTGCCAGGGAACAATTCCTGCCCAAGATCCCAGCCAGCCCTGCCCTCTGCCACTGGCAGCCATTCCCTGGCTCCTGGCCCTGCAGCCCTTGGCAATTGTCTCTCTCCATGCTTCCTGGGGCTCCTGCAGGCCCTGCAAGGCCACCCTGAGCTCAGCCCAAAGCTTCTCCTGTCCAGCCTCAACAATCCCAGCTCTGCCAGCCTTTCCTGCCAGCACAGCTGCTCCAGCCCTCTGCTCATCCTGGAGCCTCCTCTGGGCTCTCTCCAGCAGCTCCAGGTCCCTCCTGTGCAGGTGACTCTGCCCTTGTTCTGTCTGTAGCTCACCAGGGAGTCTCAAAGAGAGGACAGGAAGCAGCAAACTCTCTGAAGGGAGATAAGGAAGCAGGAAAGGTGCCCTCTGATAATATCAGAACATCAAATCCAGGACTCCTGAGGTGTTGCAATGTTCCTGTCCCAGCCAAGGTGTTTGCATGGGGGACCAAACCTTCCAGGAGCTGAGCTCCGGGAGGGAACGTTGCAACACTCAGGGTTCAGTGGAGATTTTGTAACTTTGCCTCGTGGTTTCCACATCAGCTCAGGGCTCTCCACACAAAGCCCTGCTTTAAACAGCTCCTCATCCACCTGCACCAGGGGCAGTGGGAACTGGGGCTCTCTCCTTTGACAAAGTGCTTGAGTTTGGTGTTAATAACTCAAAGTGGTTTATTTAAAACACTGAGAGACCTGGCTAAGCTGGAGGAGGGCAGGGCTGGCTGGGATCTTGGGCAGGAATTGTTCCCTGGCAGGGTGGGCAGGGGCTGCCATGGAATTGCCAGAGCAGCTGGGGCTGCCCCTGCATCCCTGGCAGTGCCCAAGGCCAGCTTGGACATTGGGACTGGGAGCACCTGGGACACTGGCAGGGGTCCCTGCCATGCCTGGGCTGGGATGAGATGATCCTTAAAATGCTTTCCAGCCCAAACCTTTTTGTGTTTCCATGATTTGTCACCCAACCATGTCAAAAAATCCTGATGATGGTGACAAAATGGAACATACTAGGAGTGGTTTCTTCAGGGTTTTAAAAAGGCAAGTTAAAAACATTGTGTGTATCAATAGGACTTAAATGTTTCTTTAAATCTGGAGAACACGGTGGTAAAATTCTTTTGTGAGGTGTTAAGTTTCTCAGACCCACTTGATTTGTTCATAGCCAGGCTGCAGTCCTGGATTAGATGACAGAGTCCTTTATGAAGGGTGGCTTCTGAAATCATTTTCCCTGGCTCTCAGTAATGTGCAGGTGGCCTCGAGGACAGCAGTCAGAGAGATTTTTACAGTTTGACTCCTTAGGAGCTCTGGGGACAGAGGTGCTGCAGTGTCCCCAGGCTGGGCCAGCTCCCAGCAGGAACCTGCTCTGCTCTGATCAGGAGCTGCAGCATTCCCTGCCATGTGGGCAGCCTGTTTGCCTTGTGCTCAGGTGATTCATGGCCATTCTTTCCAGCTGAGCATCCTGACCTCTGCTTTGTGGAGTCACGCCTGCTCCTTCCACATCCCAAGCCTTGAGGACACCTGGCAGCAAATTCCAGGTCAGGGACAGGATTTAGGATGTGCTCAGTGTGGTTTTCTGGGCTCAAGGGCATCAGGGCTGGTTGTGAATTCTGAATTTCTGTGTGTGCCCAGTGCAGATCTCTCATCCCATCCTCACTGGTGGAATTCATCCCGTTCTTCCCAGAAAGGGGGATCAGGCCTTGGCAGGATGGAGCCCCCATCCCTGGAGGTGTCCAGGGAATGTCTGGATGTGGCACTCAGTGCTCTGGGCTGGGGGACAGGGGGGTGGTGATTCAGTCACAGCTTGGACTTGGTAGTCTTGAAGTGCTTTTCCAACTTCAGTGATCCTGGGATTTTTAAGTGAGGACTTCCAAGTTTTAAGTGAGAGCTTCAAGTTTGACTTTAAATGGGGATTTAGCAAGTGCAGACCCCCTAAAAACGGAGAATAGTCTTGATATGGAAACTTTTATAAACTTTTGAGTGAGCCTCATGTGAAAAGTTAAATATTGATGAAATCAGGTTCTGAACTTAGCACTGTGCATTGTTTGCAGGTGTTCCTTCAGACCTGGTGCTTGTCCTAGCCCTGTGTTAAAACAGAATGAACTAAAGGCACTTAAGATTTTCCATAAGTGTTTCCATTTTGGAGCTGAATGTGCATGGAGGAGAGTTCGGAATTTGTGAAAGCTTCAGTTTATAAACTTCATTAATTACTTGAAACATGATGAGTTTTTTTAACGGTTCTTGATTTGAAAAAAACCAACAAACACAAAACCAAAAATCTCCCACCCCTCCAAAAAATAATCCACAAGAAAAGACCACAAAAACTTGAGTTCTGTGCTGCTTTTTGGGAAATGCTTTGAACCTGGGATAGAGGTGTCCCAGAAAATGTCAGGAATTCAGGTTCCACACCTGCTCCTTGCTGCTGTGTCTCAGGTTCTGGTACAAATTGCTGAGCAAGCTCCTGGTGGGAAAAAAGAAACACAAGAAAACCCTCCCTGCTTTATGAGGCTGGGAAAGAGTTTTTAATAAGGCGAGAACGGTAATTAATCCACGGAATTGCTTTGAAGAAGCTTCCAAATGAATCCTCCTTGTGATGGGAGGAAAATCATTTTCCCAAATCAATCTCTAAATTTCAACCTGTGGGTGTTTGATGGAACAAAAACTGAGCTGAGGGATTTGTTTTCCATGCCCAAGGAATCAGGAATGGGGCAGTTTCCCTGCTGCCTTCACTCCAGCCCATTCCCGGAGCGTTCTGCCGGGGCAGGAACATTTTCCATCCATGGCAGCTCGGAGTGGGAGCTGCATGGAATTACTGCCAGTGGAAACTATGCTGCAAGAGGCTGGGCAGCAGCTGCCCTGCTCAGCTCAGCTGGATTTTCCATGCTCCCGGTAATTAGCAGAGGGAAGCTGACTAATTGCTGACGTCACCTCTTTCCAGTCCCGCTTACATTTTGTTCCCGACTCCTTCCAAGCGTGCGGGACTCTGCTCAGGAATTCACTGTCACACACAGGATGCTCTGAGAGCTTGGGGGTTTTTTTTGTTTTTTTTTTCACCAGGGGCTGGACTGGCTTTGCTTTATAAACGCTGTCTGCAGCAGCCAGGGCTCCCGAAAATCCCGGGATTTCTGTGGGAATCGCTGGGTGCCAGCCCCGAAATGCATTTCCGTAATTTCCATTACAGTTTCAGCTCGCTCATCGCCTGCCTGGCAGATGGGGAGGTCTTCACCCAGCCAGAAACAAGGGTAGGTTTTATGGGGTTTTGTGGGTTTTTTTTTTTGTTTCTGGGAGCTCCACTTTGGAGGTGCTGCTCCAAACGGGGTTTGGATTTGGAAGGAAATTCCAGTTTGCCATAAAAGTCTTGGAGCTTGGGAGTTTGCAGCAGCCTGCTCTGATGGGAATGATTCCAACTCTGGGAATTATTCAATTTTAGCTGTGTGTGGTTGGGAAAATGCTCTCAAGTTTTCCCTCCAGACTTATTTGACTGTGTGGTGTATTCTGAATTTTCAGCAAATATTTAATTCTAGTTTTAGTAGCAAGATCCACTAATTTATAATCCATGTGATACTTCTGGGATTTTTTTTTCCTGGTAAAACTATAAAAAAATCCTCTTGGGTCTGTATTTAGATCATTGGCAATGCAAAATAAATAACAAATAATGTAAATATAAAATAATACAAAATATTACCAGTCCTGTTACAGTGACTTGTTACTGCTAAGATACCTTAAGGACAAAATTATTATTTCTTTTTTAGTGTCATAGTGCCAAAGTGACATTTCTGACCTCTGTAATCACATTTTAATTTTGAATAAAATAATAAATAAATATTTTTAAAAAAAGGTGACAGATCTCTTCAGGTTTAAATATGAAATGGGAACTTGGAATTCTTGGAATTGCAGTTTTTGGGGGGTATTTTCCATGGTTCCATCTCAGCTTTGAGGCTCCCAAATACCAGCTCTGATTTTAAAATCTCTCTGAAATGTAATGATTTCATACCCAGCTGTGGTGAGTGTGTGAAGTGGAGCTTCTCAGGGAGGAAAATGAAATTCTGAATTAATTTCTGCCTTCTTACATAATTTCCTTGCTTTCCCCCCACCCACCTCCTCCTAAATGAAAATACTGTAGTAAAAAGCCCTCACTGAAGTGATGTTCATTGTGGCTTTACCCTGAGTTTCTTAGAAGCTTTTAGGGAGAGAAAATACCTGGAAATTCCTCAGATTTGAATCCTGAACCCGTTGGAATAAAACCCTTGGGAAGGGCCTGGCAGCTCTGGAGCCTCCTCTTGTGTCTCTCCTTTGGCCTGGAATCCTGCAGGGAGGGTGGAAGCACTTTCCATAAATTCAGCTCAAAATAGCAGGAAAGCAGGAGATGTTCATTCTGTGTGCTGAGTCACTGAAGAAAATCACATTCAGCTTGATAAATCAGGAATTTTTGTTTTCATTTTTCTCTTTTAAAACATGTGTTGGTTCCCTTGAAAATTTGCACATTTGGGCAAATGCTTGGCCTTGACTTTTTTCAAGGTTTTTGGGTCTTAATTTTCTCAGAAACATTTATTTTCAGTATCTTACTGTTGCTAAATCCATTTATTCCTGATAATAATATACCAAGTGATAACAATAATCAATAATTAATGATAATAATCTATTTTCATGGTACAGAGAAATAAGTGATAAGGTAGAAAACTTCAAGAAAGAAAAAGGAAAAGAAATGAAGCTCTTACAATAATCAAGAGTGGTACTTTGTCCTTATTAGTAACTTTTCATTCCTAATTAATTTCTTTATTAGTGATTAATGCTGATTTTCTCCTCTGCTCCTTTCTCTCCAGGCCAAATTTGAATCCCTGTTCCGACCCTATGACAGGGACCTCACTTTCCAGTATTTCAAGAGCTTCAAAAGAGTGAGAATAAACTTCAGCAACCCTTTGTCTGCAGCAGATGCCAGGATCCAGCTGGACAAGACAGAATTCCTTGGAAAAGAACTCAAACTCTATTTTGCTCAGGTAAAAAAAAAAAAAAAAGCTTTTTTTGGGATTATCCTTGGGGGAATTAAAGCTTTCTTTATTCTGACTCCCATAAATCCTCTAATGGATGGTTTTTTGGGAAATCATGGGATACTAGAGTTGGAGAGATGATGGGAATTTTGGGAACTTAACCCTTTTTCTTACCCTGGGTTTTGTTCATATTTCTCCTTGGTCCTCTAAAGTAATTTGCTTTCTTTTCTGGAGTTTCTCCCAAGTTTCTGGAAATCTGGGAATTGTTTCAAATATTTCTTATTTCAGCATCCCAGAATTCCTTCATGGTCATTTTTGGTCAGATTAATTGGAGAACCCAGGGTTGTTCCAGAGCTCCATGGATTTGGAGGCTGTTGGTATTTCCCATTTATTGGATAACTGTGGATGGGAATCAGGACATTCCAAAGGGCTGCCCATCCCAGGCTCTGGATTTGCCCATCCCAGGCTCTGGATTTGCCCATCCCAGGCTCTGGATTTGCCCATCCCAGGCTCTGGATTTGCCCATCCCAGGCTCTGGATTTGCCTCTCCCAGGCTCTGGATTTGCC
>VWYI01015260.1:2355-33346 GCA_013399455.1 Anthoscopus minutus
ATGCAAATTTTAACTCTAGTTTTCTAGGTATTTTTCTGAAAGCCTTTCCATTTTGGTTTAAAATATTGAAGTCATACCAATCTGAAGAAAATCTGAGAGAAAATGTAGAAATCTAGCTGGTGGGAATGGAGTGAAATCCATGGTTGAACATTCAGATAAGAAAATAATTAGGAATTTTAGATTCAGACTAGGACCCAGCAAAGTGCTGAGGCAGTATATGACTGTCACACATATACCTGGTGGTTTACATCTCATGACAATGCCACCAACTCTCTGCTGCATAATCGCACACTGAGGCATAGATTTATGGTACAAAATAACTTTATTCACAGGCATTTTCTTACACAGCACCTCATCAGCAATTATAAAATTAAAGCCTGGACTGTTTTGATTTTCTCCACTCCATCGTGGATAGCTATCATAAAATGATGTTAAAGTTGAGAGATATCTTCTTCACCAGTTTGGAAATAGCATCCATTTCCCTACAGATCCCAGCACAGAGTGCAGCTGTAAACCTTGGGTGCAGCCAGTGGTTTCTGTGCTGCCTTTTCTTACCCTGCATCAGAAACAGAACAGAAAGCGTACAAGAGTAATCAGGAGAATTTTGACCAATTCCATGATGGGTGTATGAGATATTCTCTGCTACAAATACAGTTCTGTTGTCACTGTGTATTACAGTCTTATTCTGCTACTTTAACTTGCAGACACAGCTCCTGTATCACTATATGTTTGCCCCATATGTTCCAGTCCCTGGCCTCTATTTGGATGCTCCAGGACTGTCTTCTGAGGTGGCCAAGTGAAGATCTTGGGAAGTATAACCTCACTTTCCCAATTACTTATGCAATCATTGCAAAATGAAATGGCAAGAGATTCTTTCAGCACACGATAATAAAAATTAGAAAGTTTTGGGGTGAGTGCCAAGATATTAACATCCTCCCTACCTGTGAAGAAGGTCACTGCTTCAATGAAGTCAGATGTGTGCTGTGGGGTACTTATACTGATTGACAGTGTTCTGCTCTTCAGCAGATATACAACTGCTGGTCATGCCACCGTCACATTTTGTGGCTGCTTTGGGCTTCCTTTCAATCTCTTCACTTCTCTGCCCTTAATATCACAGCTAAACCTGATTCACCTCTGCTATTCCTTGCCATGTTACCTGTGTATCCAGAACAGACATACAGCCAAGGGACTGCTTAATTCCAAATGCGCCACAATATTTCAGATATACTTAGTGGCCTAATGCAATAATGGTATTCACAAACTTCACATAAGGAGAATCAGCATTGTGAAATTAAGCTGTTTTCTCATAATCTTTCTGTATCATCATCAAGGGTCTGTATATATGCCAAAACAACTGAAACAGCAAAACTCCAGGTGCACTGTGTGAGTACAAGCTCATAGAAAACTACCAGCTTTTGTCCCAGAAGTGAAGCAGTCATGTCAGTTCAGTGATATATCACATACTAGCTGTTCCCCCTCAATGGGATGGAACACATGATTTATGAGGAGAAGCCGACACAGCTGGAGTTTTTCAGCCTGAAGAAGAGAGGCCTTATTGTTTATTTTGAGACTTCTAAAAGAAGAGTGCCTGGAGCACAAAATAGCAAGGTTTATTTAATAAACAACTAGTCAAGGCCTGTGTTGCTTGATGTATCATTGGAGTCAGATTTTCCACAAAACTGTTTTTTCTTGGACAAAGAGGTGGACACTGTTACCTGCAGAGGTCCTTTTCACCCTAAATCTTGTGCCTCTAAGCTGAAAAGAAGGATACATCTGACTGCTAGGATCTAAATTAATTACCTGGTGTATTTTTGCAAAACACAGCGTTATACCCTGCTGCCTGTCCCATAATTCCCCTGAGATCCAATAGAAACCCATACTGGTATAAAAAATGTAGCAACAAGCAGAGAGATCTCCTTTCCCATAATTAGAGGCAAATTAGCCAAACTGACTCTGAGATTTGGAAACCTGGAAGATAAAACCTGAAGATGTGCCCAAGGCATTGAACAAGACAACTTGACACTGGCAGGGGGAACTCTAAGGACCTAGTCACCTGGGGCAACTTTTCCCCACTCAGCAGATGAGCCTGGAGGGAAGGCAGAGGTAGAAGGGGCCTCTGAAGAGGCAGTGAATGCAACTCTGTAGAGCTGACAGAGGGACATACCAAACTGGGGACAATGTAAAGGAGGGTTTCTATTAAAAATATCCTCCAAGTGCCAGAACTGGTTTTCCCTCGGGTGCACATGTGAGAAATGATGCAATGGTTAATTACAAACATGACAACTAGAGATTCTGATTCTGAGCAGAGCTACACTGATGTTAGTAAAAGATGAATCCGAATTATTTAGATAGTTATCTACCAACACAAAGCAACAGAAAGTAAAATCTGAAAGAGCACTAGTAAGTCTCAGCTTTAATACCTGACTTGATTAAAATACCTGCAATCACAACTGACCTTGAGCCAAGTCTCAATGACCCAAAGTCTTCACTGGGATTTGAATGAGCTCTCTTTAAGAGCTTCTCTGTATGTGACAAAAACTCTGGTTGCCTGGAATATTTCCCTGAGCAGATGGATCAAAATTGCCCTATTCTTTTGAAAAGCTGGAAGGGGATAATGGAGAATGATTGTTGTGGGTTTGAAGTTGGATTGATTTGTTTTAATGAATGGCAGAAAATTTTGCAAGAAACAGAAAGAACATACAACATTTTTAGAGTACATGGTTAAAGAAAATGAGTAAGAGCTTTCCATGATTTCTAGGAAACAAGATGAAAATAATTACAGCGATTAAAATACAGCCCAGGGCAATGAAAGGATCATGAACTATTAGGGGATTGTCACTTCACAACGTGCACTTAACACATGCACCCCTTGGACTGTTTGCTATTTAATGGGTTTGTTCCATGCACTACAAGCAAGGATTACTGGTCACCAAGAAGCTAGGTATTTGGCAAGGTATTTGCTGAGTTAAGGAATGGCAGATAACACCTTGTAAGTTGTTACATCCTGGACACATGTCAACAGCAGAGACACATTTTGCCTGAGGTAAAGTGCAATCCTGAGTTAGCTGAGACTAGGACTAGTAAAATTCTCTGGCTAGATAATATGTAATTTGCAAAATCCTCTTTTAATAAACATTTGAATAAACAATGCATAATTATCTGCAGAATTTGTTGGAATTTCTCAGCAAAACACAGTGAAAGCAACTTATTTCTAAAAGATCATGGTTCCAGTTAAATACATAGAAATCAGCAGGAAATATAAAACCTTTGTAAACACACATGTGTTAAGGAGCACACACAAGATTTTATGCATACATGTGACTAATAAACTTCTGCTTAGTTTAGATGAACTGAATCAGCTGTCTGAATGAACATGAAAATGTAAAAATACTGACAGATCCCTACTTCAAAGTAAGTGTACAATTTTGAAACATGCATTTAAAAAACGTTATTCCAGCTAAATGAGATATCCTTTTTAATTACTTACTAGCATCAAAAGTTTTTGGCATATGTGTTTCAATCGAATGTGCATTTTATCACATTTCTTCTAGTCTGTCTCATTAATAAGACGTTTCTAAGCAAAGAAATCTTAAGCAAAGAAAACTTACTTAGTTCTTCCAAGCTTTTAAAGCCACAAAGTTTTATTAGATATGATGGAAAAAAGCCAGCATGGTTGAGAAATCGATATCAACTTGAATATTCCAATAAAGTAAGTTGTTTGGAATCTAAACTTTCCAGTTAACTTCTACTAAACCACTGACAAAACCCGGTGCCTGCTTTCCTCGAAGTCAGAACTGAGCTTTCATACATCTCGAGCTCAAAAATTACAGTCTGGCTGCTCAGCTGCAACATTCAGCAACAAACTGAACTCTGCAAGCTATTAAGGACTATTACGACCACAAACACAATAGCATTCAGAGTGTACAACAAACTTGAATAAGATACTTACAGGTAGCAGTGTTTCTGCTGGAAGCTGAACATGAAATCATACTAGAAAAAGAGGAAAAATGTATGTCACTGACCCAGCAATTTCTGTTTTAAAAGGCTGGCAGGGAAAGAAATCCAATGAGTGAGCGACAGAGAGAAAGCAGGGAGGGGGAGGGGAGGGAGATAGATGAAATTCCAGTCTTTCTGGTCAGCTTGGCTGTAGTTTTCTCTGCACTGAAAATCCACAGTAAACACTCCTTGCTTGCAAGACTGCTCGTGACTGCAGAGTCACAAATTGCAAATACTTTTGGGCTCAGTACGATAAGAGCACTCAGAGATGCCTTGCAGTGTTTACACTCAGCAACGCTTCTCTGCTAGCCAGCTCCAGATCTTCTTTTTCCCTTCTGCTAGTTAAGTATGTTGGGACTAAAAATTAAGCTTCTGTTCCTAAGGTTTGCTCTTTTTTTCTTTTTTTTTTTCCCCCAGTTTTGTTCGTTTATTTTCTTTTAAACACACGCACATCACCACCACCACAGTATTATTCAAATTTTAATTTTCTTTTTTCCCATTCAGAACAGCAAGCAAGACAAAGAGTATAGGCAAAATCCTACCAATTATTAAATATCTCACAGGATTCAAGATATCTCTCCAGTCTTCTGTCATGAGATTATCTGATTCACATCAGATTTAATTGGCTGATGAGATTTTAAGTAAAATTTGCTACCACACAGTGGCTCATGGATGCACCCTGAGGAGTAAACCTGACAACCCTAATTTTCAGAGCACAGACACTATGTTGCAAAGTCACAATGCAGGGACAGACTACCCTATGTCCACCTCAGCGCAGAGACCAAAAGAGTTTTTTTAAGCGTACATTTTCAGCCCAGCCACAGGGCATTGTAACAAGAGCAAAAGGGACAGCATGTGGAAGAGCTACTGACTTCCAAGTTGCTTGTGTAAACAGGATTCAAATCCAGCACAACTGTAGTGCTGTAACGTTGTCTCCCCTTGTCCTTCTTTGAATAAGCAAGCTGACTTTGACCTTCATATGGAAACATAACTACAATATAAAAATGTAAAACTGAAGTCAATAGGAAGAAAGAAAAGAACCACCAGATGTTCCTGTGGCTTGACTTATGTAGAGATGAAGAAAACAGATGACTGTTAAAAATTAAAATGAACTCAAAGCCACACAATGTGTAATATGATACAATCTGGCCTGTGTTTCTCTAACAATAAAACACCACACAGAAAACATTACTTTGAGGTACATTATTCGTATTAGAGTGGAATACTGTCCTGGATTTCAGACTACACGTTTTATCAGGTTTCAGAAAACCTTGCAATAAATATTTGTCTCCCCTGAGTTGTGTAGATGGCTGTGGGTTAGCCTGTGTTTTTCTGGTTTTGCTTGCTGAAATGTAGCTTCTAATTCACTGTGATGAATGGCCTGTCTGTATTGTACAGTGGTCTGATTAGCAGCATCAGCACAACTGTCCTTACAGGCTGATTAAAATAGTGGCAACTTATATTAAAATCTGTGACATATGAATCAATAATATCATTCCAGAAGCTGTCTTCAAACTGGCTTTATTACTGCAGCAGTGAACTTAGCATCTCATTTCTTATTGTACTCCTTAACTACAATTAATTTTTGCAATCTATCAAGGTCACATTATCTAAAGGATAGAGCAAAATTACCCAAACTTTTCTTGATAAATACCAGAGCACTGAAGAGAAGACAAGCCTTTTATAAAACACTCTTTCTTTCCGTTTCAATGTTTGCCCACACAGGAAAGAGTAGTTCTGTTTCTCATAGACGAAACTTAGGCACAGTATATATTTTTTACCAGTTATTAGTAAAATCATGCGGTACAGACTGTTGATAAGAACCTAATAAGTTAAAAGTTTTCTGTAAGCTTTTGTTAACAAGATGCAGTCAAAATCAGTCCCTTTCTTTACAGGTTATTATTTGAAAAATAAAGAAACAAAGGCACAAAGCAAACAAGAAAGTATACATACATACACAGATGCTTCACACACAGCCCCATCTTTCATTCTGACTTACACTGGTAAGCAGTGGCCTAAATCCATATTGTCTGGTATCTGCACATTCAGTAAACACTCCTGTAAGGAGGATGGGGTTCTCAGAGGAACAAAAGACCTGTCCGTGTCCTAATCTGGAGGCTGTACAAGAGGAAGATCTACTGCGTTGTGAGGGAAAAAAGATACAATTATTCTCCAGGTATTTACTACATGACATAAAATTTATTATGTGAGCAACAATACCTGCTAGCAGCAGTCCACTCTTCATATAACTTTTAAAGAAAATATTCTAATGCATCAATGTCTTACATGGAGCACAGCTGTCAGAAGATCAAATGTACTGGGTCATTGTCAGCTGCTTCTCTGGCAAATACAGGCAGAGAATTTATAATAGCAAAATTCTTGACCAAAAACAATTTATTCAAAATTTTTGACTGCAGAGGGGACATTAGACATAGAGAATGGCATTATGGAAAGTACAACAAGGCAGCACAAAAATACTGGGTTTTGTGTCAAGCAGATTGAAAGATCAGAATGTTGCCTGACATGCTGAAGTGCCACAAATGTGAGTGGCACTTCCAGTAAAATGAGTAGATTCTTCAAAAAATCCATATTTAGTTCATTATTTCTAATCTTATAGACTTTGATATTTTCCCAGAAGACTTTGTATCTTGGGCTAGACCCTCAGATGTTGCAGAGGGCAGTGAAGGGACATCTTCAAAGACTTTAACATCTTGGCAACCCCTGCAATCCTTTGCCTGAATGTATCTAGATTATGTCACCACTAGTGAGGTTTCTTCAAATTATATATCCATTGGGATTAGCATACATGCTGTAAATCACAAAAACACCCCTTCCTGGTTATGATGTTCTTTCCAGAGAATTGGACTAGGCATAACTGGATACAGAGCAGAAAGTCTTCCCTCCACACCCTCCAGGGTAGCCTCACTGCAGCATGCATGGCCACTGGGGTTGTGGGACTATGTGACAAGAAAGGCTTGTCACTCACTGGACCAGGATATTAGACACATAAAAATCTCTTAGGAAGTGAAACTCAGCTACCACCATTATGCAGGACACTTTCTGCAGCATTAAATGACATATTCGTGTATGTAGGCTTCATCACAGAATTTCAGTTCTGGAAATTATGAGCATATGTACTTGTGCTCACAGCACTCAAAAAGGTATTGATTCTTTGTTTTCAAAGCTGCTGCCATATGCTTCTCATCTGCAGTAAAAAGATAAAGGCTAGGCTTTTGAAATCTTCAGGTATGAAATGGCTGGCAGCAGCTAAGATGACCATCAGCATTTTTAGCTTTTGAAGGTGACTAGGGTCTGGTCTCTCACACAGATGTCACACATGAGGTCAGGATGAGCCCTTTCCTACCTCTTCCTGGTCACAGAGGTCCTGGACAGAATGAATACCACAAAAATCATCAATCTGGTACCGCTGGAGAGAAGCACTTAAGACATTGGAAGAATGGAGATGTCCCTGTGGCAGAGGAAATAATTATATCCCTGCTTGCAAAGAGCTGGCCTGTTCTTTAATGTACCTAACAAAAGACAGAAAAAGCAATTTTTCACACAAGAAGCATACGAGAGAAAGGGTAAACGCTATGTGTTCAAAATGTGGTTAAAAAAAGGCTAAAAATAATCCCAAAAAACATGGAGGATTGTCTCATGCTGACAGTCTGCCCACTTCCTGTGAAAGTGCTCCCAAATGAGCTTCAAAATGCATATTAAAAATGTCCATGTTTTCCCTCTCTTTCTTTAAAGTCTATTGTTCCATGCCCAATCATTCCACCAAAACCCACAGACCATGTGTCCTCATTAATGCAAAGGGGGAGTTTTTCTCATAATAAAACTATTATCCAATTTGATAACTACTACTCCAAACTGAAAGACTTTTAGGAATATTACCTTCTTGCCATTGAAGTAATTTGGGCTCAGGAAGCATTCCTTAGTTGTTTTAATTGAGATCAATCAAAGTGAATTTAATGAGACTCTGGAGATTTTTATCCAACATCTTTGAAAATTGGGCTTTTTGTGGGGCAGGGCCTTTACTTTGGCTTCAGACCACATATGGGTTTAGAGAACAGCTGGTACAAATGGATTTTGATCTCAGTAAATGTTTCTAAAATTTCACTGACTTTCCCTATTTAGCTCACTCTGACACAGACCATGAAAGATCTTCAAAAAGATTTTTCCAATGTCACAGATTTTGCTTTTGTATTCTACAGAAAGGTGTAAGTTCTGCTTCTCAGAAGCATAATATGGTAGGACTAACACTTATAAGATACTTCTCCTGACCTTAAGCAGTAGTTCCAGAAAACCCATACATTTTAGAATATTGAAATAATCCTCTCCTTACCCTTGTGCATGCTATAAAGAGCATGCAGACTGAAAACCAGGAACACTGATCCTCATAAAGAACCTCCCTTGCCTCTGAAGTGTAAATTTTTAGCTATATGTTTAATCATGACAACATATTCCGGAAACCATTGCAATCCCTAACTGTTCAGGTGTGCAGAAGTCTTTAAGCACAGAATAGTACTTTAATCTGCTATAATCCCCTAAAATATTACTTCTGAAGAATTTTCTTATCTTGGCATTAGCTAAGGTATTATTGAGATGAGAGGTTAATTATAGAAAATTGAAGGAGCCTTCTGACATAGAAGAAAAGAAACCACACTTGTTTGCACCCGATGAGGACATCGTAGGGAATTCTAGGAAAATGTGATTCTGTTATCATAGAATTACAGAATCACTAGGGTTGGAAGAGACCTTCAAAACCATCAAGTCCAACCCATGCCCTAACAGCTCAACTAAACCACGGCACTGAGTGCCACATCCAATCTTTTTTTAAACACATCTAAAGATGGTGATTTCACCACCTCCCCAGGCAGATAATTCCAATACTTTATCACCCTTTCTGTAAAAAACCTTTTCCTAACATTCAGCCTATATTTCCCTTGGCTCAGCTTGAGTCTGTGTCCTCTCATTCTGTCAGCTGCTGCCTGGAGAAAGAGACCAAGCCCCACCTGACCACAGCTACCTTTCAGGGAGCTGCAGAGTGATGAGATCAACCCTGAGTCTCCAGGCTGAACAACCCCAGCTCCCTCAGCCTTTCCTCACAGGGTTTGTGTTCCCAGCCCCTCTCCAGCCTTGTTGCCTCCTCTGGATGCACTCAAGCGTCTCAAACTCCTTCCCAAACTGAGGGGCCAGAGCTGGGCACAGCACTCGAGGTGTGGCCTCACCAGTGCTGAGGGCAGGGGAACAATGACCTCCCTGCTCCTGCTGCCCACACCATTCCTGACACAGGCCAGGGGCCATTGGCCTTCTTGGCCACCAGGGCACACTGCTGGCTCATGTCCAGCTGCTGTCACCAGTGCTCCCAGGTCCCTTTCTGCCAGGGCACTGTCCAGCCACACCATCCCCAGCCTACAGCATTGCAGGGGGTTACTGTGGCCAAAATGCAGGACTTGACACTTAGACTTACTAAACTTCATCCCATTGGACTCTGCCCATCCGTCCAATCATTCCAGGTCTCTCTGAAGAGCCCTCCTATCCTCCAGCAGATCAACACATGCTCCCGGCTAAGTGTCACCCACAAATTTACTGATGAAAGACTCAATAACCTCATCTATGTAATCAATAAAAATGTTGAACAGAACTGGCCCCAGCACAGAGCCCTGAGGGACAGCACTGGTGCCTGGCTGCCAGCTGGATGCAGCACCATTCACCACCACTCTCTGGGCCTGCCATGCAGCCAGCTCCTAACCCAGCACAGAGTGCTCCTGAGCCTGCTTCACAAGCTCACCTGCCAACTCCTTCATCACCCTGGGGTGGATCCCGTCTGGGCCCATAGATTTATGAACATCCAAGTGGCTCAATAGTTCTCTGACTGCCTCCTCCTGGTTAACAGGGGAACCCTTCTGCTCCCTGACACCATCTACCAACCCAGGAGGACAGCTGTCCTGGGGACAAGCTATCTTCTCACTAAAGACTGAGGCAAAGAAGGCATTAAGCACTTCCACCTTCTCCTCATCCAGGGTTACTTAGGTACCTCCTGTGTCCAATAGAGAACAGAGACTGGTCTTACCCTTCCTTTTATAATTAATATATTTGTAAAAACATTTTTTATTTTCCTTTACAGAACTTGCCAAATTTAGTTCAAACTGTGCTTTGGCCTCCTTAATTCTTTCCTTACATGCCTTAGCAACCCCCTTAAATACTTCCTGAGAAACCTGAACCTCCTTCCAAAGATGATATATCCTTTTTTTCTTTCTAAGTTCCTCCAAAACCTCGTTGCCCATCCATACTGGACATTTGCCTCAGTGACACCTTTTGCCACACAGGGACAGTCTGTTCCTGTGCCCTCAAGATCTCTGTTTTGAACTACACTCACCTTTCCTGGACTCCTTTGTTTATAAGGGCTGCTTCCTGAGGAACTCTCTGAATAAGTCCCCTAAATAGGCCAAATTTTACTGCTGTTATTTTAATTCTAACAGCAACAGAACTGATTAAAACTTGTAGTGAATGAAACATGACAACTGGAAAAATTAAGACTTCTTAATATCCCTACTGTACATGTGGGTATTCCTGCCATCCCTCTAGTTTAATGTCAAAGCCCAGCTGTGGCACAAGCAGTACCCACCACCCACATAGGGCAGATGCAGACTTGAGGGAGGTGGAACACAATGGGCAACATGAGAGGTTTGAGAGATAAAGCCAAAAAGAAAAGAGAAGAGCAGAGCAAAGACTGGCTCAGAAAGGACAGCCTGAAACCAGGACACCAACTACAGTCAACAGCTTCCTCTCACACAGCCCAAGGCACACCTTTGTTTCAGCATTCTCACTGAATACCACATTAGTGCTAAGACATCTGTTGAGACCAAAGAAATGCTTCCCCAGTCTGACACAGATCTATATCTTCATGTGTACAAACAGACAGAACTCATTATAAGAAATTATGCAAGTAATACAATTAAGTTTGATCATTGGAAGAAGAAATCACACTTTTCCTTTCAAGAGGTATGCTTAGGATTGCAGTAGATGATACAAAGAGACAGAAAAAATTCTTAAGCAAGAACTTCTAAATGTTTGAGAAAGAATCTTGACAAAGTGTTTTGACTTGTCTTAACTTCATGAGCTTCCACATCTGAAAGGGGAAATGGCAAAAAACACATCACAAAACACTGGACATGCTATGAACAGAGGCTTCCTAAAAAGTTAGCACCTAGTCACTGTAGTTGGTGGATTCTTCTTAAAAAAAATTTAAAAAAATTTTTTAAATTATTTTTCTTCTTCTTTCACTATTTTCATTATTTTTGTGGTCTTTCTCTTCTAAGTCTTCAGATGAGCAGTTGTAGCTCCATTTCAGTTTCACCTGGAAGTGCCTAGTTTTTATTCACAGTGTCTGCTTCTTACTTGAACCATCCTCCCTGCACTGGCCAGAGGAGCCCAGTAAAAAAATTAAAGTAGATATACTTAATTTAGCTCTTTCCAGCTGAGAGTAATGGTGAATGTGAGTTGTCTTTTCTCTTGGCAGTTTGTCTGAACAGAATTGTAAATTAGCCATCCTAGGTCTGAGCAAAAGAACACAAAGTCTCTTGAGGAGTGTAGAGTGTTGGCCAGAAAAACAGATGCTTGCAGGAGGAGCTGGGGTATTGTGGAAGAACAGAAACATGAATGAGGGACAAAGAAAGTTGTCCCATTTTCTGACTTTCCCAAGCCAAAGGTACCCAGGGTTAGATCCATTTAGTGAGAGCACTAAATCACATAAATTGAACCAGCTGCCAGTATTTCCAGGCCACCAACAAATCTCATGGAATCATAGAATGACAGAGTGTTCTGGTTTTGAAGGGATCTTAAAGATCACCTATCCTAACCTTCTCGGCATGGACAGAAGTGTCTTTTACAAGACCAGGTTTCTCAAAGTCTCACTATACCTCATTTCATAGGATGGGTTGGGGCATTTCTCAAGTGTTGTTAGACTGAAATGTACAATTACTTTATAAATGCAGACAGAAGAGAAGGCCAAAGAGAGCCTGGGAAGAGTGATTAGAGACTCTGATTATCCTCAATAGCATTATAGTGTACACGGCTGTAATTAGGAAAATAAGGGATGCATGCACCTAAATTTGGGTTGCATGTCTCAGTTGCTCACGACTGGAAAATGGCATTTTCCAGGCTGAATTCAATGTCACATTGAATGATCTGAAAAAAATGATCTACCTTAAACTGAAGGATGCTAAGTTCTTTGTAGACATGTGCGACTGCAAGCACAAGGGAAGCTTCTCCTGTGGGACACCACCATGTTGAGAAAGCACAGCCTGGCTGCTGCAGAAGCAGTTCACTTTACACCTGCTGATGTGCAGACATGTGGACATGGACCTTTGTCCTGGAGGACAGAGCAGTACTGAGTCAAGGCACTACTCAGCTTCAGGGGCATCTGTCCAGAGCTCACTGGCCCTGAATCAGGGTCAGCAGAGGAGCTGGCCTCAGAGCTCCTCAGCAACTTCAGTACACAAACTGAGATAAGCACCAGGCTGTTTTCAGCCACCAGCCAAAACAGCTGAGGGTTTAGAACTGTAAAATGACATGGATTAAGGTTTTATTAAAAGCAGGTAACTCTACTTGAAACTACAGAAACAGGGTTTTGGTGTGACTCTTATTTAACCTCTACCAAAAAACCCCATAGTTTTATGAATATATACAGAGATTTTTAGTGGGTGATTCTTGATTCCTTTGCCAGTGAGATGGAACTTCTGAAATTTTTTATAGCTTTTGAGGAGAGATAATCCTTCCATCTGCAGATGTAAGAACTGCTAGGACGTACTTCCTAGCAGTTTAGCCCATCACTACCTGCAACAAAGTTGCTGGCTGCTTAAGGAGACTTCAAAACTCGAAAAAGACATTTTTTAAAATACACCTTTGTTAAAAAAATTTTTCAAAAGAAAAGTTTTAATGTCACAAATGTATAGACTGCACTTAAAATGTTCTGAATAACAGAGAATTTTAAATTTCAAACAGACATATTTAAATGTGCATCATAGGGTCACCATTATAAACTGTACCAAACTCCTCTTCACTAATATTCAAAGTTAGGACTTTGAATTAGGACAAGCCAAAAGATTCACTAGTGGCATTTACTGAGCTGTTCACTCTTGCAGCAAACAGCTTTATTAAAACAGGCCAGTGCCAACATCAGCAAAAGCTCTATTAAGAACCTGGCCAAAAGGTTGTAGCTTGATCCTTTTAAGTCATATACTCAGGTCACATCTGTAATCACACAGAAGGGAGTTATACATGCAGTTTCAAAGACTTCTTACCTGTGGTGGCAGACAGGATCTTGACTCATGGTCTTTATAATAGAGTGAATTTCACTATGATGAGGCTATTGCATTCTGCTAATTGCTCTTTCATCCTAAGAAAAGACAGAAAGAATGGTTTCAAAAAGATTTATTGATGCAAAAGAGTTTGAAGGCATAACACAAGAGAAGTTTGCCCTGTTTTTAAAATAAACAGAAAACCTCTTATCTCTCTTTCTATGCATGCAACTTGAGAAATTTGAATCTGGCTGTTACATTGAGGAGAGGGGAGGCGTGTTCATAAGTGAAGGGATTCCTCAGTTGAAGCCACTTGCCTGGCCGTAAAGTTTACAGGAAAAGCCACACAAATGCTGTTCGAGGATCCTTCCACTTCTGACTGTTCAGACCACACATGTGCATCCACAGTGTATATCCTCAAACACCAACTTCAGAGGGAAGTAGTGCTGTTGGGTCCCACTCTTGGAAGACACTTTGTACACTGCTTATATCCTGGGAAAGCCCAGAACATGGCTGCTATGGCAGCACTTCAAAGAAATTAGATGGAACTACTCTTCCTGCATGTACTGCATTGGCCAAAGTGGGAAACTCACAGTCTCAGCTTGTGCTCACCAGCTTAGGCACAGAGAGCTGGAGCTTGGTGACAAATACCATGCATGATGTCAGCTGGATAGAACCTGGGGGAGCTCAAGGTGGAGGAGCAGGATGCTATCAGAAATCCCAGCTGTGGCAGACCTAGCTCCTGAGAATGACTGCAAACAGCATTACTTCCTCAGGCACGGCTTGGGCTGCTCTGTCTCCCCAGTAGGATAGGAAACTATTGTTTTGTGAACTGGCAGATGTAACTGTGATGAGAGTGGATTGTGAGGAAACAAAAGTGCACATTTCTTTCCTTCTACCAAGCCTATTCCCTCCATGCACAACATTGCCAAGGCACTTTTACAGAAAATTCAGGTGCCAGGGAAATCTCATCCTAAAAACACTTAGCTCACATGTACAAGCCATGAAATGATGTTTTGCTTGTAGCCAAAGAAGGCAATGACCAACATTTGCTGTTGACTAGCTTGTGCTATGGTCTGAAAAAAATAGTGTAAACCAGCATGGTATTTAGAACCAAACCCCAAAAGTACTGTGTGGAGAGAAGGGTCATTAGTACAACTGAGGGATGCAATGATAAACTGGTAATTACTGTATATCAGAAAATTTTGGAGTTTCATAATTTTAACAAAAATTTATGCTTTACATCTTTAATCTTACTCTGCTGCATCTTCCAAATATTGTTGACTTTCTCCCCAAAAAAAAGAGGGACTTGCAGAAACAGAGAATTGCTTAGTCAAGCTTTTCTAACCTTCATGGAAGTATAGCAAATTACATTTATTAGCAATGTCTGAAGTTTAAGGGCAAGTTGTTGACCAGTCCTCAGAGTTTAGTGTAAACTCTGTGTCAACTTCAGTATTGAAAGTAAGCTAGTATTGGCCAGCAGATACCACTCACTTCCCCCGCGTGCCTTTCCCTTTTTCCTGTCTTTCCCTTTTTCCTCCAACACTATGTAGGATACTGACCAGCAAAAAATTGACAAAAGAAATTGTCTGAGAGAAAACATTATTTTGTTTCTAATGCTGTGCCTTTATTGCCAAATCTGACCTTATCAGGAATGTTGTAAACAGAGGTGCAGGAAAGCTACAAAACCACATAATTCTGGTCAGCTTTAAGATGGAAGACCATCTCTGCTAAAATCAGTAAGACCTCTAACATATATGAGTGATTTTTGCATATAGGACCTGGCTTTTCTCTAGGATCCACAAATTTTTATTAAGCGTAGACAAGGCAATTTTGCAAATAGAAGAAAGATCTCTTAACCTTAACCAATGTTTTTAAAGTCTGTATATAAGCCAACAGTCTCAAACAAAACACATTTTAGACCTCTATTTTAAAGTATTTGGTTGAGTAGCCCAAACGTGTTGTACCAGTAACAGAAAATCACTATGCTTCAAACCAAAAAGAGAAGGAGAAAGTCTTAAGGAAGTTATAATTTTAAAAAATTAAAAATTTTTAACCCAAATTAATGACCTGTCTCTTCTGTATTAATGTTTTCAGCCCATGTTTTCTCCTTCCCTATCTCCATTCAAGTCATAGATGAAACCCTCTGGAGCCTTATTCCTCTGAGTCTTGAACCTGTGTCTGACAATTTTTAACATCTTTCTCTTTGCAGAAGTCTGTCACAGTGAATCCCACTCAGCTGTGTCAGTACCAGACAGGGCCAGGAAGTCCCAGTATATGGCAATTGGCAGCCCTGTGGCTGGATGACCTCCTGCAATAATATACTCATCTGCAGAGATGCTAGGCATCTGGCATTCCCCCCATTGCTGGTGCCAGCTATTAAGGATTTCAGGTGACAGCATCACACCATCAGAGGCCTGACAGTAAGACCAGATTTAGTATTTTTAACAGTATCTTCATTTCAAACCATATTCTCAATGTGCTTCAGACCCAGAAAACTTCAGTTATCTTGATTTTAAACACTAGTCAAAGAGGTGTTTACCTTGCAGGCCAAGTGTCCAACCTGTAATCCTGCAATGAATTACCATTGTCTACATGGATCTTTCCACTCCCATGGAGCCTCACTGAAATAAATCTTGTTCTCCTTATTCAACATTTATCAGGGAATCCAAAATTCTTCATTTATCAGCAACTCAGTAGAACTACTATTAGCAAACAAAGCAGAAATCCTGCCAGTGCCAAAAACCCTGCCAAATGGATTGTTGATTGAATTTAAAAATTGAATGCAACAACGCAACACTGTTAAAACAGAAATGTCTACTTTCATTTTCACAGCATGTTGAAGGATCCCCTCTATCCTACCTAGCACTCAGCCAGGTCCCAGCAATGCCACAGTGTGTTCTCTGCTCTCTCATTTTCTAGGCTGAGCTCAGGGAGTCAAGAACTTGAAACTGGAAAGGTCATTCCTTTCTGAGTCTCTTTTATAACAGATGGTTACCATCAGCTTTTCCTGGTAAGCGCAAATGAAGAATGATGTTTAAATTCTTAGCATCTCCTAGATAACATCTCATGTAAACAGAAGTAAATTGCACATAAGAAGTATCTTTAAATGTATTTAAAGGGACTACCTCTATTTCAGCATTGCTCTCTAAAACCAAGACCATAACTTCCTGAATATCCACAGTCCAAGGGGCCTCAAGTTTGTGTTCTGTCTGTTAGCCAAATCAGTTCTTGCTAACACTGCCAAATACTGGAGACAACAGGATATGGAGCAAGTATATCACCCTTCAAAAACAAAGTAATGTCAGTTATTATTCATGCTGACTGTGCACTATATAATTTTATTCTGTTATGAGAACAATCTCTCTATCTATACCAAATATTCTTAAAATTATGAGGCCTGTGTTACATCCATATGACTACTTAGTATGCCATTCTCAGCCTTGCTAAAACAGGGTACTAGGATAATGAAAAGCATATTTCTGAAAAATGGGTGGTGGGAGGAGCTGGACAGGAATGTTCACAAAAATAAAAGACCATTAATAATGGCAAGAGTCAACACAGTTGACACTTGCTACATCATTTATGGTTTAACAGTAAAAGTATTGTTTGTTTAGGAAATTAAATGTAACACTACTCACTGCAAACACATTTATTTTCTAATGCTGCTTTATAACCTTCTGCTGGTTACATTGCTGAAGCATTTGCTTGCTTTGGAAGAAGTTTGCTCCTTCCCCGTGAGAAAAGTGTTTCCCATAATTTTTGCCATGAGTGGAGGGAGCTCAGAGGTCAGGGGCCCATCCAAAATGTTTTTGTAGGAAAAGCCAAGTAGTATTTTGCCTGCTAACTTACAACCTTATTTTCCCTGTCTCTTTGTTCTTGTCTTTTCACTCAGATTTCCTTTAGGGGTTTGTGGGAAAAAAATAGGAATTAAAAAAAAATAGGAGTTTTTGGATATCCTTTAATATTGCAAAGATTGAAACTTACAAGAGAGAGAGAAGTAAGTCTATTGCAGCAGAAACTCTTTTCTACTTAGATCAGAACATTAAATCTTGACTGCTTCAAATTTAAGGTATACAGGAAACTGTATTGTATTCTCACTGGAGTCAAATTGTATTCTCACTGGAGTCAAGAAATGGAAAACCTAGGCAAAAGATATGGTGAAAAGAGACTGGGGAACTTCTAAGTCTAGGGTTTTTTTAAGCTTTTGTTCATAGATTTTTATCCTGACTGTAATAGTGGTTTGGCTAACACCTTGAAATATCTTCCCATCAGTCAAAGAATACATGCAGAAAACACATATGAGACTTCTTCTGTGTTAGGAGATCCTTCACCTGAACCAGCACCGGGCAGCTATTTCTGGTGCTTAACAGGAAAGAAAACAAGCAAAGAGATTCTTCTTAAAATCACCAGTTTTAAGGCTGAGTAGAAAATGCTGATCCAGAAAAGTTTAAAAAGTAGATTTAAAAGCTCTTTTGTTGGTTATATTTTGGTCAGCCACAAAATAAAATAATAATTGTAGTATCAAATATTTTATTTCCTGTTCAAAACAATTAAATATTTACTGGTCATATTTCACTGTATAGACTTATTTCAGTGCATTTTTTGTTTAAACACACAAAAGTTCACTTGACTGGAAAATGCTTGTTTTGAAGCAAGAATAATGTAGGCTGATAGAAAGACATGTTGATAACACATCATGATAGAGTAAACATATTCCTTTGTGCTCCTGAACAGTGGATGGGTGTCTTCTCCCATAGAATAGGAAGAGTGGTTGTGTTAATTCAACACAAATGTTGAACTATTTCTATAGTAGCCCTGAAAGTTTGAGCAAAATAAGCAGGAGAACAAACCTAAATGTAGGTGAGAAAAACACTTTTGTTTCACTTCCAGCAATGCTATCAATTGTTTTATCTTGATTCACTTTCCTATGACTGGAACTTTCAGTTCCTTTTGAAGAAAAATACTCCTTCCGTTTTGTCAAACCATGCCCAGTTTGTGTGATGGGTGTAGCTAGTCCTCCCCAGGACCATGGTCTGTCTCTCAGGACACTGTACTGGTTGCAATATCTAGAGAAATGTCTTCCTAGAGAGTCTTGGCAAGTTTTAGAAGTCTGAATGTACTATGTGACTTACCTTGCCCAAAGATGAAACCATGAAAAGTCACCTTATGCACCCTGAGCTACTAAAAACTTCTCTGTGATTAGCATAGCCAGAGACAGCTAGAGTAGAGCAAACTGCACCAAGACCTGCTCTCACAATAGGCAGCCAGCCAAGCATAGTTTAGTGTGTTCCAGACAATTCCATGGAAGACAGGTAACCAAAAAACATCAGGCACATCTATCCTAGACCATACCTTCACATACTCTAATTGTTTTAGTGAAAACTGGCATTTTACTCAGTGTGTCTGAACACATTACTTCCCTTCATTGTTTTTAACACAGTGCTCATTCATCATTTTCTCCACAGGTAGAAGCAAAGGCATGTGTTTCATAACACTGACAAAGAAGGTGTTACAACTTCTAAAGTAACTCAACATACTGAGTCTGGAAGAAGTAAAAAAGTTCAAATCCTTTGTTTCTTCTGACAGATGCTAAAACTCCCCAAGATGGCCAGAAAACATGACCAGTAAAGGCTCCATTAATCATTTTCAGCATATTGCATTTTATTAATAAAGCTTTGTCACAGGCAAGCATTTAAGTGCCAAAAAAATTCCACATTCTCTAAGACTTAACAATGTTTGTTCAGAGCTTTGTGCATACAGAAAAAAAAGCTAAAATAAGGCCCAACAGGAACTAAAATAAACCACAAAATGTGTTCTCATCTAGACATTAATCAGGCAGAATTAGTTCAAGCCTTAATCCTATATTAATGAAATACTGAAAGAAAGAAATAGCCAACAGTGAATAAAATAATTACAGATTAATGTTTGGCAGACTTACAGAATACAATTAGGGATACGTGTATGCTAATATAGAGCACATACATCTGTAAACAATTATCTATCAAAAGTAATCCACAGGCAACACAGGACAAAGCTGCAAGCTTAAAGTTGCCAGAAGCTGCCACAAGTACCTTTCAATATATGGTGTGGTCATACCAGTGCTTAGACATGCTCAGGAAGAGGATCCTTAGACTTCATTAGCCTACATAAGCAAACCTCTCTTGTGGTTAAATACAAGTATAGTACAAAGGCTGGCAAGTGTTCAACAAAATTATTGATGTTTTCTTTCTGAAACAATAGAATTTTTAGTATGTAGAATTGTTTTTAAGATCTTAGGACTTTACTTCCATGGCAGTGGCCAAGGCTACTGGAAATGACAGGTATGGAGTTTGGATCTGAGTCTAGCGGAGAACTAGAAAATGGGGAAATGCAAAGCTCCTGGAGAAATGCAAAGTTCCTGAGGTCTCCAGCAGTCTTTGACTTACAGGGCAGAACCTCAGAAAGACAACTAAACAGGGAAGTAGTTGTCTGCTCTTCTGCCCTTGGGAACATCTTATCAGTTCCATAAGAGATAGCTGCTTTCCTCACCAACATATAAATCTATTCACATGCAAAGATTTTCTGTCTACCTCCATGCATGACATTTTAGGTACCTTAAAGTTTAAAAGGGAAGGAAAGAAATACAACAAAAACCTCTTACTTATCATGGGGAAATGTATTTGTAAAACATGGCTGCACCAGTACCAGCTACACCAGCTGTGTTGTAAAACCAGCTACATCAGCTCTGTTTTCAAATAGCTGATATGTTCCTGCCCCAAATGGATAATCAGGCAAGGGCAAGCACAAAGGCTATATTCTGCCATCAAAATCTGGTAAGCTACTTTGCTCATGCAGAATCTTAGTGTCTTCATTGGATCTCCTATTCAAGTGTTTTATGTAGTACTATATAGATTTCTTACAGAGTTTATGCTTCTACAGAAATTCAAATTTACTTTAAAGTAAATTTTAAAATTTAAAGTATTTAAATTTTAGAACATTTAAAAATTAAAGTAAAGTAAAGATGATAAGAAATACTATCCATTCTAATACTGAAATACATCTCTGCTAAAAAAAAGTTGACACAGGCTTTTCATTAACAACAAAAAATCCTGAGTAAGTACCCTACCACATTCTATATTTAATGATTCTGAAAGTCACTAAATAAATCCTGAACTCATGCATTGGATTATATTTTGCTCAAATTTATAATTAAAAAGAACCTTATGATACCAGAGTGAACCAAACCTAATAGTAATAAATTGTCTTAGGGAGTTGTTTTTTCATAACCTCTCACATGAATGTACATACATATGCGAGGTATTTCAAGCATGGACTGTACAAGAGGTTCACATCCATGCCCATAGCTTGTCTGGTGCAGCGGTAAAGCAATTTGTTCTGTGTCAGTAACAGCATTCATGGCTGATAAGGGAGCCTAGGATGCAATTTATTCCAAGAGCAGCTGAAGATGAAATTCCAGCTGTGTTACATTCTCTAAGTTAAACCAGCTGTAAATTACAGGCAGATCCCTGCAAAAGGCAGAGAGACACCGAAAAGATTAAAAAGGAAAGAATGTCCAGAGACACAGTACCTCACAGGCTCCAGGGCAATTGGCTTTGGCTTGGTTAACAGTCTTTTGTGTGACAAGGAACATGTGGCTTTCACACTTAAAAAAAGTTTTTGAAAAAGCATCTCAGAGAAGGGAATATCAAACGTCAAGCAGCTACATTTGGTGCTTGGTAGCAAAGGGAGGCAAAAGCAGTATCTTACCTGGCAAGAGCTAGAACAACACCAAAAATTCTTACTGGATCTGGAAATCAAAAATTACAGATAGTGGAAATAAAATGTTATTGCAATGGGTCATGCATTTCCACCTGGGGAGAAATTCTTCCAAGAGTCATACAGTTGGGAAAAAAACCCTCTAACTCTGTGGTGGGTTTCCACACGTTCCTAGCCTGGTGAACACAGGTGTAAAATGATTGTCTGTTTAGAGAAGAATATGGCCACACCACCTTTGTGAGCTGCTAAATGTAATTCAGCAGAATTTGCAGTTTTCAACTGTCTATGGAAATTTTTCACAAAACAGAGGGCAGAAAGAGCAACAAAAATGTTACAAAATGTATAGTTGCCTCTCTATTCTACCTTTTTTCCTCTGCATCTGCTTTTGGCACTGTAGATGAAGCTGAGGATGGAAACCCTTCACAGAATCAATGCAGACTCATTATATTTTTTCCGATCTTTTGGAAAATACGCTTTTAAGATGAGAATGAGAATAAAAATAGCTCCTAACAATAGCACTAATAATAGAAATTCAGTTCCCTTTTTATTAGGGTCAGTGTTTGTTCTGTTGTTGACAGAGGAATTTCAGCCTGTGTCTTTTCTAGGTCACCTCATTTTTATGGAGATATTTTACTTCTTGAAATATAGCTGCAAAGCCACATAAACATTGACCAGTTGCAGAAGTTATACAATGCAGAACTTAGGAACATTTTTACCCTCTGAAACAAAAATATTTTAAACAAATAAACAAATGAAACAAAAATATGAAAGAAAAAAGAGAAAAACCAACTAACAAAAAATCCAACAAAAAAAACCCTAAAGAACAACCCCAAGTAAACAAACAAAAAAAATCACATAAACCCCCCCAAAAAACCAATGCCAACAAAAAAAACCCCACAACCCAAGTAAATTGCAACTGTGTTATTTAAAATACTGCTCTTGTCAGTGTTTAATTAATAATGCCTATTTTCAAGATTCTTTTAGGAAAAAACAATAATTCTTTTCTCAATTCCTTGTTAATCTACTTGCCTTTCTTCTCGAAGCCTTACTTAGTTTCAAAAAATTTCTATTGAGGGTAATCACAAGCAAAATCAAACAGACAAAAAATCACTAAGCCGTAACTACAGAAAGATACACTTTTGCACACCAACCCGAGTACCATTTTTTTGTCCCTCACCATAATTTGACCACTGTGAGGACACGTACATTTGCCAGAGTTGGTGATATTTGACTAAAAGTGCTCCTTAACATGAAGGGTTCAAGAAACAAATTCAAGAAAAGATTCTTGGAATCTCAACCCCACCAACCATTCTTGTTCTCTGTTTTGTGGACACAGCCATATTTGGTGGTAAATAGATTCCAATACTGGTTAAGGATAATATTTTTACTGTAAAAGATTCAAACAGCCCTGATGTATGTAATAAGATTCAATGTTACTGCCTTAAGTATTCTTGAGCTTTTCCACATGGGTATCATACGCCAGGCTCTGAATAACTGGTACTGTGAAAATACCTTGAAAACTCCATTCTCAAGCTTGCTCAGAGACAACTAAGAAATTGCCAGTGAAAATCCTGTTGTCCTGAAAAATTCTGCATGAAAACTCGAGTAGTCACTTTATCATCTGGAGCCACATGTGAACAGTGAAATATCTGCCATAAAGAAAATCAGCATCTGTGACAGACCTTGGAATGAATGTGTTTTACATTATACCATAAATTCTGGTAGGCCCAATAACAACTTCTGTAAAAGCAACTCATTGGAGGGCTAAGTTCACTATACAGCACAGATTGCATCAGCTGATTAACAAATCCAAACAAAATTACAGTGCAGTTGCAGCATTTCCTAAAGGCATGCAGTGAACAAAGAGAGAACCCCCACAGAGAGGGCAGTGATTCCCACCTTACACTGGAGTTGGGAAAACGTGTGAAAGAATAACATCTCCAGGTTGTAATGAAAGAGCAACAAGACTTCCTCCTCCTCCACCCTGCAGACCAGAAAGCACTTTATTAACTATCAGCAAGACCTCCAATGTGTGGGAGCTGTAATGTGTGGGAGGAGAAGTTGCAAAAATTACATTGCCAGTATCTCTGGATGACTGATCTTGACTGCTTAATAGAAAATGGAATTATGATTAAAAAGAACAAAAGACTTATGGGTACACAAGTCGAAATATGGCTAAACACAAAGCTTGTTGGCTATACATTTTGTCTTCATATCAGATTCCAGGAAGTGTTAAGGCTATCACAATGGTCAGAGGTCAGAAAACTGTAAGTGGTCAGACCTTACAAACTCATTGTCCTGAATTTTACTATGGCAAATTCTGTGCATGTTTTTTCTTCACAGCAAATTTCAAGTAAAATATACTGGCCAAAATCAGAAAGATGAGTAACAATAAAACATTTTATCTCACCAAGGTGCACAGGTTAAAATCTCTTAAAAATTGTTAATATGTTGAGTTTTAACTTGTGAAACTGTGATTGTGAATTTATTTCTTGGAATAACTTCCCAATCTGAAAGGTCAGCTAGGTCAATCAAATGAAGATCATAATGCCCCAATACTGGTTTAGCATTATGTCCCTAAAAAGCACCTGTACAAGTCTGTCTTTTGGGTAGTGATCCCTAATATACGTCACCCCTAATATACCTCTAGTTATAAGTGTGAAATTGGCTCTATTCCCCAGGTCTTTTTCATTCAAACCTGCATATATTTTAAATAATTACTTATTTGAATAATTACTAACTATAAAATGATTTTTTTTAACTTTCCTAATAATCCTAGGAAGGATCACAAGAAGTTATGCAGAGAATTCCACAAAGGTTAACAGCAAAGAGTGCAACACTGTGGAAAACTGTAGCTTTTTACAAAATGTGTGCTGAACAAACTCATTCCAGAGAAATTAAAACCAGTTGTTAAGAGACCTCTTCCCAGTGGAAAAATTACTGGTATTAATGGGAACACATTTCATTATGTTCTTTCTGAATTTATATGTGATTCCTAGTTCCTCTACAGATTTTCTGCAAGGTGACTTTTCTCATCTTTGTATGAGAGAATGAAATCACATAGGCAGATAAAAATGTTGCTTACAAGCCTTCTATCTTGTAAATAACCAGCTAGGTACCTTGTGGATAGTTTCATTATTTGAATGATACATCTCTATTACTAATGGAGGAAGAGCATTCAATTGAGCCATGGATAATAACTACAAGTCACAAGAGAAATTACAACCAGACTAGCAATAAGTTACTTGCAATTGTGTTTTCATGCTTTAAATCCCAACAACATAGCTAGATCAGATATCCAAGTGGGAGAGGAAACAGGATCATGAAATCCCAAGAATGCCACAGCAAAGGACAGGAAGCATGCTTGATATTCACAAGGAAAATTGGCAATCTGTTGATTGCTACTCTGAATTTGCAGGAACTGCAAAGCTAATAGATAAAGTGAAGGATGAGGATTATCTATTAAAAACAAACAAGTAACACCAAACACAATAAGCCAAACAATATACATTAGAGCTTCAGAAGCTCATTTAAATTAAGAATATTACCTTGAAATATATTTAAACAAACACCACAAATGGTAAAAGGCAGGTATATGAGGGTATTCATATCCACTGTTTCTCTGATACAGTAACACACAGAGTAGAAAAGAAGACTTAAATACCTGGGATACCACTGAGACTGAGACATACATGAAAAGACTGTTTGCATCAGAGTCAACATTCATTCAGCCGTGTGTGACATTGCACACTGCAAATCATATGGTCATAATATGGCAGAAAAAGTCCTCACTTTGCTGCCAGCTGCATTTTCTGTGTTCAACCACCAAGGAGCCAGGGCTAAGCATTCTCTTTCTCCAGCATGGAGCCTTTCAGATTGCACAGTAATACCCATCAGTAAATACCTATCAGCAGTTCTCAAACTTCCCTTCCTTCAGTAACACATTATCTTCACCAGGACAGTGTGCAGAAGAAGGAGAGAGCTGTGCATATTGTTCAATTTCTTCCATCAACAGGCACAGGTTGCATGGGCAAGAACTACACTGTTGATGTCAGCTGTAAAAACCAGCCCTAAGCCTGTGCCACGGTAAAGGGAGGTCCAGTCAAGCCAGCACCTTGTGAAGCTCTGGTTGTCTTGACCAGACGAGCAGAACTTGGCCAGTGTGACAGGAGACACACCTAGACTCTTGAAGCCTGATACTGAGGCTTCTCCTTGCAGGGAACAGGGGACTTCAACGCTGGTGCATTCTGGGTGGGATGATGGCTCCTGTTGACACAGGACCATGCCATGAGGAGCTGTGCACCTCCCCTCACTCCCACCGCTGCCCCACAGCTGGAGTGTGTGTGGCACACCTGGCAACAGCGGCTGAGTTTGGATAAAGCTCTAGTCAGCACAGTCCTCAGTCCAAACCTCTGAGGGACCTTGGGTTGTGCCTGAAGGGACTAGAGAGGGAAAGAAATAAATTACTTTTGGTTGGATATCAATGTGCATGTCAGTACACTTCAGCTAAATCCTCAAGAAAGTGTTTTATGTCCAGCCTCTCTACCTCCCATGGTCCCCACGATCTCCTTCCACCCTATTAATCATATTGTATTTCCCAAGACACTCACAGCTGGGTTTCCCATTTGACATGTAGAGCATGAGTTCTACAATGGATGTCCTCCTCACTATCACTTTTCTCAGCGTGTTTGTTTGACACATGCACCTCAGTCTTCTTTCACCCTTCCCTGAAATTTATCCCAAACATTTTTGCAACTCTTTGGCTTTGATGTAATTTTTCTCATTGCTTCTAAGTGTCTGCTTCATCTTGCCTGCCAAACTGACTGCATGAGTTAAGTCAGAGCCACGTGGCCCTCTTTCTTACTTCTCCTACAGCTGGCTGCAAGGGATTGCCCTGAAAGGACACTGTCTCCCTTTTGGCTTGGTGTCACAGAAGCTTGTGGACATGTCAAACCTTGATATCCAGGCATCAGCTCTGCTTTCCACTTTTTCCCCAGGTGGTGAGTTATAAAGTTCAAGCTTTCTCATTCTTCTTTGTAACAGTCGGAGGCAGATCTTAAGGACAGTGATTTCAAAACCTTTCCCCATTTCTGTGCTTTGAGCCCCTCTTAATGATTAGGAGAGGGACACTTTCCTTGCTGTAGTATGCTGCATTTGTATTTCACATATAATACTGTTTATTCCTTACTGGAATGCATATTAGTCTTCCATTTTAGCTCCAGTAGAGCTAGTGCAAAAAACCCTGTGCCTCCTCGGGAAGGTTATGAGCTCCTACTGTTTTGCTTTGCTCTGTTAGGGACAGGTTTTCCCCCAGGACATGTAACTGCCATGTCCTAAACTAAGGGCATAGATGAAAAAATGAGGAGTTGGTTGCATGCAGAAAGAACATGGGGAAAAAGAGGAGGAAACAACAGGGCCAAAATATGGAGAGAAAATCTCACCTCAAACTCAGGGAGATGATTAAGCTGAACACAAATTCAGACAGGATCAACAGGCTATATGGGAAATATGCAGAGTATAGAGAGAGCACAAATGAGGAGATGGGAAATGGGGTATTGTATTGTGAATATGATTGCACCAGGTGATTATGTTAATAGATCTACCAAGTCTTTTGTTAAAAGATAAAGAAATACGTGCTGGAGTAGAAGTGGGGGTGGGGGATGGGCGGCGCAGGCGAGGGAGAGTAAAGACTTGATCCAAGGATGAGAAAAGTGTTAACAGAGTTCTCCCACAGAAAGCCCATATGCTTTCCTCAGTTTAAATGGATGCTGTAGGTTTGTGTCCTTCAGTTCAAAAAGCAGATGTTAGGTTTTAAAACAACTCCCATCATTGTTTCAGGATCTTATGGCTGGAAATGCAAATAAACAGGCACAGAGTAATGAAATGATCTGCCACTGGATGCATGGCTTGTCATCATTACCACTCAGAAGAGCAAATTCTAGTTCAGACCACACTTCCTTTCCAATCTGACTGGTTTCAGTTTTTCCCCCCCACCCCCCAACACACTTCATTTTTGCTAATGAGGAAGCAATCTCTTTTCACAGACACAGAAACATTCCCACAGAGGACTTGCTTGCAGTGGAATAGAGGGTCTTTGTTCTTTGTCTAAATTCAATGTCGTTAAAAACAAGCTGAACAGCTGCAACAACAGTTTCAACCAAAGAGTCATTCCAGGGACTAAACCTCCCTGGTTCTTTTCAAATCTTTGTCAAAATTTCTCTACCGCTTCTTGTTTCTTTCCATAGTTTTCTTCACTGCCTCTTCCTAGTGAAGAAGCATCACAGAAAAAATATGCATATTGCATGCACAATACTGTGAATGCAATCACAAAGATTTCCAGGATTTTTGAAAAGAGCCAGGTCACAGCCCCTTATGCTTTCAGCTCTTTTCTTAGTGTCCCAGTGCATCAGATATCCACTTTTTTCCTTCCAAATGCTCCTGAGACTTAAGTTCTCTGCAAAGCCCATGGATGGTTAGAAGAAATGTCACTGGTACACCCCAAGGCATACACTGGTCTCTGTTTCACCTGTCTGCTCTGTGTCACTGCTTGAATTGGATTCCACAGTTCCTGAAACACAGGAGTCATTTCCGTTATATATGTTTAAGTTTCTTAAGATGATCCTTGCTTCTGTAATATGAAGAATGCCATGTGCTCTCTCACATTTGATGGTACTGTAAAAACTGTAGTACCAGAGGATAATTATTATTCCAAAAAAATGGCACTGCTTTTTCTTATTTTAACTGATGCTTGATCTATCATATCAACAAATTAGGCCTATGTTTCATAGATACATTGTTTTTCTTTTAAATAGCAAAAAGGAGATATTTTTCCTGTTGCTTATTCACTTATCTCAAAGAGCAGAGAGTAAATACTCTGTTGCAGCAGCTATATGCTTTTTCATAGATCAGTTCAGAAAAGAAAATGTTTGAATTAGGAGCAATAATGGCTCCCTTTTGGCAAGTGAAAGAAGGCAAATATTATTTGGATGAGGTCCAAGCAAAGCTTTCCCAGCACATGTTCTTTTATCAGAGGTTAAAGGCCTGCAAAAAGAAAAACAATCTACCCAGCTACAGCTTGTGAAGTTTGCCACCTACTGAGGAAAGCAGAGCACAGCAATACCAGAAAAAATGAGTCACAAAAAAAAATTAAATTGTGCTGAAGCTATTAGATATTATAGCATTTTTGCTCTCATAGACTCTTCATAAAGGCTTCTGGATACCTCTATACAACTAAAATGCTTCTCATTTTCCTGTTCCTTGATACATAAAGCCATAAAGGCAGCGTTTTACCTTGAATCAGTCCTAGATTTTGCCTTACAAACCCATAAATGACTGAAAAAGTTACTCCCAGCTTCAGCATGGAACAAAATTTCTCAGTGATCTGAGTTGTTGAGATGTCCCAACTCACAAACTGCTAGGTAATAAAAAGTCATGCTGTAGCCATTTCTAGAATTAAATTGGCAATTTCTATTTACCTCACGGGCCCATTAGAAGTACTGTTAATAAACCAAGAGTCTGCCTTTACAGCAGAAGCATTGAGAAATAACACCTGTTAAAGTTCAGAAAGATCTATTGTGGCTGGGAAAGATCTCTCAGCATGCAATGAAACGCTGAGAAATGTGTGAAATGCTTAGAATATAGCACAGCAAGGCAGAGGGTGCTCACATAAGATTTGGAGATACCACTGAGCACGACAGGCTTGCTTTCATTTCACATTCACTTAGGTAAAATAAGTCTAAACACAAAAATGCTATTAATAACCTTAATGGAGCCATGGAAAAAAATAATCAGAACATAAAAGGTGCAGAAGACTCAGAATCCATCTTAGTTTTCCTTAGCACGTGGTCATGACGGTACAAATAAAGCCTCATCAAAATATTACCTCCCCACTAACAGATGAGTTTGCTGCTGGGCATAGCAGAGAGCAACAGCTCCACAGCCAATTTAATCTGCCTCCAGCTGGAGCAAAAATCATTTGCCTTACCTGCTCACAGGTGGTGCTGTGGGTGAAGTGGGAGCTTCACACAAAGTCTGTTAAAGTCCTGCCACTAAGTCACAAGGTGCCAAGAAAATCTTCTTGATTTCCAAATTCCTCCTCAGAGAAAGGAGTCTTGGGGCAGCTAGTTCTCATTTTAGCCTCAGACTGTCAACAGTTTAAGTTTTCATAACTATGTCCCACAAGTTTTAAAGATGGCAAATCAGATATATTTATAAAAGATGAACTATCTATTAAGAGAAATTAGCAGGCAGGAGATTTATATCGGAATTACAGTGCAAAAGCTAAAGAACTAGTCATCTGTGACACAAAATGGCAAAATGCCATTTAAAGAAATTATGTATTAAAGCTAGCAAAAGAAACCTTAAGTAGAAGTTTTGATGTGTCTCCCCAGATTTTGTTTTGTGGAATACTACTTCTTCTTTATATCAGTACCTGGGAAGCAACTATGAAGAGGCATCCCAATCCACGGGAGAAATTCCATATACTTCACATGGAAGAACCTAAGTCAATGAAAGTATGCTGGATTTTTACAGCATAAAGAATTTGGCTACCAGTCATTAGCCCTCAGGCCAGTTTAGCATCTTATTTGTCAAACTTTACTTCAAAGGGACATATATGTTTGAAGATGACAAAGCAAGTAGGGCTTTTAGGATATCTAATGCCAAAAATTACTGGCATCTCCAGTAGCTCACCACAAATCGTTTGCATTGTTTGTATCTTCTGACCAGATTCCAGGCCAAGTAGAAAAGCTTTGTCAGGGTGGAGTATTCTGCTCCAGCTGGGCATCTGTTTGAATCTGGAAATCAGAGCTACCAGGGTTATCCTGCACCAGAAGCAATCACACCTCGTCTACAGCAAATGAGTATCTCTGCCTGGGCATGTGACAGTGACCCCACTGCCCTCTGAAAGATCACCTGGGCTCACCTACTGCAGTAAACCTCTGTGCTAGTGTCTGTGCTGCAGCTGCAGACCAAGCACCAGCATGGGCAAAGTGTTCTCCAAGCACAGAGAAATTCATAATCCTAAGGCTGATACTTGAAATTACGCCCAAGTGGAATGATTTTTAATTTATTTTAAATACATGTTTAAATAGCACATATACTTACGCACGCATTTTCATATGTATGTCTGTACCTGCAGAAATTTGTATATATACACCACAGCAACCAATGTCAAACAAATACATTTAAATAGAGATGTACATGAAAGACCTGTACAATACAACAAAAATGCTGAACAAAGTCATGGGTTCTGGTAAATGGGTAACAACATTCAAAGTCTTCACCTCTGACAGAAATGGTTCTGCAGAATAATATCCACATGGATAAATATGGAGATATATTTCATCCTACAGAGACAGAAAATCTGTTTGGCTGGTGCAACCTAAAAGTCAGGAATAGTTCTGACAAAAAAGTAATGCTACTGCAAGGCTCTGGGAATGGCATATGAAGCCCTAGCAATTACTACATGCTCAGTGAGCCTATAGCCCCCCACAAAGGCTTAATTCACTACACACTGAGCTGCTGTCCACTGCTGTGAGCTTCCGTGTCAGTTCTTGCCCCACATTCATCAGGGCACTCATCAGGGCTGCGCAGAGTCCATGGGGCTCTGACACATGCATGGCAGGAGTGCTCTGCTTCCCAGGGCATCAGTGGAAATGTGCAATTGCTGCTGCTCCAGCATATAGGTTGAGAAAGTGACTGGTTGAATGAGTGGCTTACTTTTTCAGGAGGCCAATTGAATCGCCTGCTGAGATGTTCCTAGTCAATCAAATTGTAATGCCTGAGCAAAGCTGACATGCTCAGTTCATGCAGTGCTGAAGAGAGCAGTGGCTTCTGGAAAACTTGCTCTAGGAAAACCTTTTACCATTGGCCCCTAATATAAAAATAATTAATTTTAGACTTATTGTAGTCAATGCAAGATCATGATA
>VWYI01015262.1:1200-14667 GCA_013399455.1 Anthoscopus minutus
CGACAGGTGTGGTGAACATCCCAGCCGCCGAGGTGAGCGGGGACGGGGACGGGCGCAGCCCCGGTGCTGCTGCCGAGCGCTCGCCGTGCCCGGGGTGCCCCGCGGGCCGGGGGCAGAGCGTTCTCCCCGCGCCGTGCGCCGCGGCTGGCGGACGGGCCGCGCGGGGATCGCGGCTGGGCGGCATCCCAAGCGACGGACAGATGAGGTGTCATGTGTCCTAAGTAACTTAGACCTGTCACAGCTTGCAGCTTGTTTTTTTTTTTTTTAATTATTATTACTAGCTTCTTGTCGACAGACAGTAAGTTCAAAACTTTTGAAGGATCAAACTGAGACACATGCCTGCTACAATATGGTCAGAACAATAGTAACGAGAGAAAATTGATTTATCAGGTTGGAATAGATGTTCAGGTGTAAATATTATTCAGTTTGGAACTCAGAAGAATTTCCTGCACTGGAAAAAATGTAGTGGTTTAAAGAGCATTTTTTTGAGGCAGAAGAAGATATTTTTATCAGCCAACATCACTGTCCTCTGTGGTTTGCTACTAGTATAAAAATCTGGCATTGATTTGTAATACTCCTAGAGGAATTCAGAAGAATGATAACTAAGCTTTTAGCTTGTCTTGCAGTTAATAAGAAAGGCCACAGGGAGCTGTGAACAGTTGGATTTCTGTCTACAGTTTTGCACTAGTAGTGGTGATCACCATATTTCTGTAGGGAAAAAATTGTAGTTATTTTGGTTAATATTATGGATTATTAAAGTGACTCTAGAAAGTTAAAGATCTTTGTTTCTGAAGCAGCAGGAGAAGATGAAATCGTGTTCTTCACACCTGAAGTTACTAATCCTTGCTTGTGACATCCTAGGCAGTTTCAGAGCACACACTTTCGTGTGAGGTGGTCTTGGAAGGTTCAGAAATGAGTTTCAGGAACAGTAGAAATCTTTATAACTGTTGGTTTTGAGAATAATTAATTACTTGCATACTCTTTAGCTTGAGGTGAAGAGTTTTGGCATAGGTCTTCAGTATCATTGTTTTGTGAAGTGGTGAATACAAGTGAGTTCATTTAGGTTCTTTTTTTCAGTGTGCAAGCCTTGTAGACTACGCCTTGTTTGTGTTATATGGACCTCCCTTTTAAATACCTGCCCCTTGTGCCTGTTATAGGAACCTTAAAATGTTGCATATTTATTTCTCTGAGTGAACTAGTCCTAGCCCAGTCAGTAGTGGTTTTGCACATTGCAGCAGGGGTTGTATGACATGATATTTTTCGGGGTCTCTGTTGTGTACCTCTCCCTAGTTGTACTCTTTTTGGCTGGTTGGTTTTGAGCAGTGGGTTTCTTTTTGTTCTTTGAGGCCTATGTCCTAGTTCTTTGAACTAGTTTTTTGAACTACTGTTCCTGTGGCAGTTTTTGGATAGTGTGGTTTGGGGTTTGACTGTTTGGTGGTGGTTTGGGTTTCTGTTTTTTTGTTTTGTTAAAGTATTACTCGAAATATGTCTTGCTTTCCAGGAAAACACATTCCTTGCTCAGCAGCCATTAGAATCCTGTCTTTGAATTTGCTGCATTTTTAAGTGTGTATTTATTTATTAAGGGTAATATATTTAGGCATTGAAAAGTGAGTTCTCACCTGCTCCCTGAACTTTTTTCATTTTTTATTCAGTTTCTATTCATTGCCACATGCATTCCTAAGAACTGTTTAGCTAGGGAGCACTAGATCATTCCTGGTAGTGAACAGCTTCAAAAACAGTCTCCAGGGTCAAATGTGAGTACCTACTTACCAGTTAATGCTTTGCAGACTATTTACTTGTCATGTCTTTCATGCAGCTCTGTAGTCGTGAGAAAATGTTTTAAAGTATTGATTCAGCCTGGTCAGCTGAAGTTCTCATACAAAAGAAGGCTGTGATGTAGATGATGGCTTGTTGGAGTAGTCTGCAACATTCCAGTTTCTTGCTGTCTTTCTCAGTAGATGCTAGGCATAGCTTTACTGTGCAGTACATAGTGGCTTGGTAGTAGTACACACTGAATTTTACCACTTGTAGCTCTTCATGGTGTGTGTTTTGAAATTACTTCTCAGGAGATGTTATTTTAGAGCTTTGCTGGGTGTTTCATTGTCTTGTTTTTCAAGAAAATAATTTTTCTAAGAATGAGGTAGACATTTTATACTAAATATCTGCCTTTTATGATCATCATGCCACTGTGCTGGAGACCAATACAATCCTCTGAAACTGAAATAGGTACCTGTTGAAAAAATGCACTCCTAGAAGATACAAAGTGCCTAAAAGCTTTTCTGCCCAAAACTGAGTACAAAAATAAGTTTTGCCCAAAGAAATAGGGCTTAATTTCATTTGCAATGCAGCTGGAGAATTTATTGGTAGGGGAGGTGGTGGAATAAGAAAAGTTTGTGTTGTCTCAGTTATCTTGAAACAAGCATGAAAAATGTTAGCAGATTACACATTAATGATTAATTTCTCTCCTGTTCAATGGGAAGGTAATAGGGCCAGTTCTTAAAGAGCTCTGTCTCTTAAGTGTATTTTGTATTTGATGGAGGACAGAAACCATAGTGGAAACTGTGAAAATAGATGGTGATAGGATGGAAGCTGACAATGCTTTGTATTTAGAGACCACCATGATAAAAGTAAGGGCTGGTTTTTACCTTCTCAGCACTAGTGCTTATCTAAGTAATAGTGACTTTTGAAAATGGCTTTGGAAACAAAATGTTTTTCCTTTCAGCAATTGTGAAGTAGTTTCTTCAAAGTTGGATTTGCTCTAAATATTAAGTGCTGTGGGATTTGGGTTTTGTTGATTTGTAATTCTTCAGGTTGTAAAAGGTAACTGAATTATATGCAATTATCATTGCTATGTATGTTTCCTTCCTTAAATATAAAAATTTTATGACCATTTTTAATTATGTTTGGAATGTGTTTCTCAATTTGCAGGTACTCACTTGATGCAAGTGTTGTGTTTATTTGCAGCGTTTTTCTTATTTACAGTTGTGCTTGTGCCTATTTAAGAAAGACAGAGCTCCCATTATTCCCTGACAGTGCTTTGTGAGGATCCACATATAGGGTGAGAATTACGTTTTGCATTGTTATAATAATTTTATCCAGCTCCAGTCAGATCAAGCTGCCCTGATGAAACTGCAGCTCTACTTCTGTAACTTTACATTTGAGGATTATGCTGGTGTAGCTGTGTGAGTAAGGTTTTTGTGTGGTTATTTTTTGAACTCCAAAAAGGAGAATAACAAATATTTTTGTGGTTATTTTTATAAAAAAGGTATATATGTAATAAAAATTTTGGTTCATTTAGGAGGGACAGTTATCTAGCTGGGTTTTATGTAATATGTGCAGTATAGATAAAGTTTACATTTTTACTTAACCAGATGGAAGTCATCTAAGTTGGGAAGTGTTCTTTTGTTAATAACAGGGTGATAAATTATTTTAAAAGGTGTAAGGAACACTGATTGTGTATTTTATACCTGAAGCTGCCAGACCTGAGACACAGCAGTCTCCTGACCTATTTGTGGGAAATACTGAAGTGAAAGGTAGAAGTGATTCAAATACAGACTCTGCAAAGAATGTTCAGCCAGTGTGTGTTCATCTCTTGTCTTATGAACAGCAGTAATGCAACTGCACTGATGGCTTCCTGTCAGGAGTCTGCCTGTGTGTTTTGAAGGCACTGCTTATGTGGTGCTTGGTAGGTGTTGTAGTGAGCAATATTGCCTTGGAAGTAAGCAGAGCAGTGAGTGCTTTCTGTGGGGAAAAAGAGTTCTTGCTCCTAGAAAAGTCCATTGTGCTCAGTTGAGGAGACTAACAAAGTTGCTGTGTTCCTGTTGGAAAAACATAAAGAAAATTTCAGTGCTACGTGTGTCAGGCATAGCAATTACTGTGTGTGTTGTAAAAGGAAATTAAATCCTTCTCTGAATGGCTGGAAACTAGAGAGAGGAGTGGAATCCTGTATTAGCTGTTGAACTCTTTTGATTAGAAGTTTACCTTCAGCATTATCTTTCTTAGTGATTCCCTACCTGAGGATTAAAGTGTCTTCATGTTATATCTTGAGATTAATGAGATATTGTCTTTCCATTGTCTAATATCTGTTGTATTGTAAAACAACTTGTTTCTTTTTGTGTGTGTTGGGGAAAAAAAAGCTTCAATAAATGGTTATTCAAAGTACTAGAAAAAAAACCTGCATCTAACTGATTCCCTTACCATTCATGCAGATGTAGTAGAGTTATAATGGAAGTCTGAAATAGGTTTATTTGACCTGGACAACCATTCGTGATAGCTTAGACCATTCTCCTGCTGGCTTTGTCTAGTCAACACCTCTTATTAGGATTCCATTTATGTTTCTTCCTTCAGATGTGGCAAGGTGAATACATGTATTTTCAGGTTCTGCTAAAATAATTGTATTGAGATTGTTTATATTCAGTTTGTTTTGCTGTTAATACCTTTGTGAATTCTGATTTTGACCAAGTCTTTTGACAATACTTGTTGAAAGGGCATATTTTCTTCTCTCCATCTTTTTTTAGCACATGGTAAGCATATAATTTTTTTTAAGTTTTTGTTTAAGAGTATCCTTTAATATCCCAGCATAGCTAGGTACTGGAAGTTATTTGGCCAAAAAACAATCACAATGAAGTTTTTAATAAACTTAAAAGTCTGGAAAACTTTCAATGTCAGAATCCACATAGCAGCTTCTGAATTGCTGTGTGTGTACCTGCCCATCCCGTTTCTTATGGCTGGCAAGCCTGGGAGAAAACCAGGTTTGTCTGTGGTAAGCAATGGAACTGCATGGCAAAATGTGATGGACTGCCTGCTCATGAGGTCCTTCAGTCCTCCCCACGAGGTGTTTGCTACAATGAACTGCACTTGAAACATTCCTGCACCAATGCACACAGCAAGAGGAGCTTCCTCAGTCCCAGAGAGGTGACATCATTGGCGTAAGTGAAACCTGGTGGGATGAGTCCTGTGACTGCTGTGTTACAATGGACAATACAGGCTCTTCAGGAGACATCAGGAAGGTGAGGTGGAGAGGTGACGTAAGTAAGGGAGAGGAGCTGGAATGTATGGAGTTTGGAGTGTCAGTGGCACAGCTAAGAGCTACTTAGGATAAAGGGACAAACTTCATTGTGGAAGTCTTGTATAGGCAGCCCAGCCAGGATGACAGTGCTGATGAGTTATCCTTTAAGGAGCTAAAGGATATCTATAAAATCAGCCACCCTTGTTTTTATGGGGGGACCTCAGCTTGCTAGATGTTAACTGGGAGCACCACACAGCTGGTACAAACAGGTCCAGAAGATCTTTAGAATACCTGGATGGGAACTTCTTGATATAAATGCTAAGGGAGTTGACTAGGAAAGGTGCCCTTCTTGATTTGTTGCCTTCTTCAGAGAGGAGCTTGTGAGAGGGGTGGAGTGATTGGTGGCTGTCTTGGCCACAGTGACCATGAAGTGATCAAGTTTAAAATGGACACGAGGAGAGCAGACTTAAGGCTGCTCAGGGAACTGCTGGTGAGTAAGGTCCCTTGGGAAGATGTTTTTGATGGTGCTGTGGTCTAACAGTGCTGGTACTTAAGTACCACATTCTAAGAGTACAGGAGCAGGTAATTTGAAGATGTTGGAAGTCAAGCATGTGAGACAAAAGGCTGACTTGTCTTTGCAGGGACCTTCTTCTGCAGCTAAGGCAAAAAGGAAAGTGTATGTCCAGTGGAAGCAGTGTTCATTGACACTGGAGGATCACAAAGATACTGTTTTACCTCTGTGGGAAGAATATTTGTGTAGCTAAAGCTCAGTCAGAGTTGAAGCTGGCCATAACTGTGGGAGATAGTAAAAAGGACTTATTTTAAAATATGTTAATAGCAAAAGGCAGTGCAGAAATATGTGATGAGGATGGTCACCTCACAAACTGGAATGTAAACAGAGCAGAGACAGTTAATGGTTTCTTCATTTCAGTTGTCAACACTAGTGGTGGCCTCTTGGAGTCCCAGTGCCCTGAGCTGGAGAACCATGACTGTGAGATTGATAAACTCCCAGTGAATCCCAGTCTTGTACAGGATATGCTTCTCCAGCTGAATCCCACAAAGTCTGAGACCTGATGGGGTTCATCCGGTGATACTCAATAGCTGGCTGATGTCATCACAAGACCTCTCTTGATGATTCATGAATGGTCTCAGGAATCTGAAAAGGTCCCAGTCAACTGGAATCTGACAAATGCCCCAGTTTTCCAGAAGGACCAGGAGGATGCCCCTGGTAACCACAGATCTCTCAGTCTCACTTCAGTTCCTGGTGAAATTATGGAGAGGATTATGTTGGGAGTTATTGAGAAACACCTGATGGACAATGCAGTCATTGGTCACAGCCAGCACAGGTTCATGAGGGGCAAGTCCTGCTTGTCAAACTTTCCTTTTTTGACAAGGTGACACCCAAGTTGATCAGTGGAAGCTGTTTGTGATCTTTCTGGATTTCAGTAAAGCTTTTGGTAATGTCTGTCACAGGATCCTTCTGGACAAAATGTCCAGCACACAGCTGGATAAACACGTCACGCGGTGGGTGAGCGACTGTAAGCAAAGGGTTATGGTGGAGGGGGTTACATTAGGCTGGTGACCTCTCACTAGTCCTTGGGCTCTGTCCTTGGCTCTGCAGGGCTCTGTCCTTGGCTCTGTGCTCTTAAACATCTTCATAAATGACTTGGACGCAGCACTTGAAGGAATGCCGAGTAAGTTTGCTGATGGCACTAAGTTGGGAGGAGCTGTTGGTTGCTGTGAAGGCAGAGGGACTTGGACAAATAAAGAGGCTGGGCAATCACCAACCCCATGAAGTCTGAAAATTACAAGTGCTGGATTCTGCACATGAGGTGGGACTACCCTGGATATATGGACAGACTGGGGCATGTAACACTGGAGAGCAGCCTTGTGGAAAAGGACCTGGGGGTCCTGCTCAAGGGCAAGTTGGAAGGGCTACTGTTGATTAGTTCCATACAGATTTGTACTGATTATTATTAAAACTATATCTAATTTACAGTCATTACATATATGTAAACTCATGTAGGATTTTCTCTGCAAACTTTTTCCCCTAAGGCTGGAGATGTGTATTTAAAGAATTTCAGTTGGAATACTAAGTGGATGACTTGTTTTCTGTGCTACACAAGGTCATGGGAAATTAATACAAAAAACACAACCCTGATGTTTTATTTCAGGATTTTATTGTATTTGATCTGCTTTCATGTTGCTATGAAGAACTGAATAGAACATTTAGGTCTCTTACTCCAGGCCTGAAAATCTTCAACTTGGTTGTATAGTCTTACCACATAATAATCACATCATCTTAGATGGAGCTATGTTTGGTACAAAATACAAGAACATTATCTGAGTTAAAGTAAGCTTAAAAGAAATTAACTTAAAAAACCCTCAGGAAAACAAAAATTGCCATCTGCAATTTTTACTGATCCTAATTTTCAACAGGTACTCACCTTCAAAAAAAATACGAAAAAAGACACAAAAACCCCCACCAACACCCAAAAACAATCAAACAAAAGTGCTAGGTATGGGCTTCACACAGTTTTTTGTGCAGCAGTTCATTGATTTTTCTTGATCTGAAACCTAAGTAAGTGAATCTCTTAAATCAGATGCTTTTTAGTAGATGAGAGACTTGTAGAAGCATAGTCCAGGGCAGTGCTGGGTGGGTTTTTTGTTAGGTATTGAATCTAAGTGTAATTAATTTTGAAAGGAACCACAGGGGGTCTTTAATTCAACCTTGTTGCATCCAATCAGATCTTGAAAATCTTCAAGGACGAAGTCTTCACAGCTTCTTTGGGCAATGCTACCAGGACATGACTGTCCTTGAGATGAAAGTGTTTTCCTTTATTTTGGTCTGTCATTCAAATTTACATCCATTGTCTCCTGCCATTGACTGCTGCAAAGAGCCTAGGTCTATACTTGGTGTCTGCCTGAGACAGTTAGAAAAAAGATGGATTTGGTCTTTTGGAAGAGCAACAATCTAGACAGGCAGAAATAGGTGATATAACAAGATTTGAGGTACCAAGGCAGGATAGTTGGGCGAAATGCATGCAGCACTCAGATGTAGAAAAAGTGTTGTGAAACAGCAGCTGATTGTATGTGTGGTGTCTAAGCCACATATCTCTGTGAGATGTATGAGAGACGACAGTGGTAGGCAGAAGCCAAGGAGGCAGTAACAGGGAATTCCCCTCTTTCACTGTTCTTCCTCTCATCACTTTCTGACCCTGCTACTTATTTTTAGGAACGTGTGCATGTCCTATTTGTCCACTGTAGTTACTGGTACATATTTTATAGAACTGTTTTCCATGCAACATGCAGTTTAGCGTTTGTAGGAACATGGGATTTCATCTGAAACCTGCACTCATCTGGATTGCTCTCTTCCCACTGTACTCATTTCAGGTATATTTTATTTGTAAAGCTCTTTAGCCTAATTTTTCCTCTCTGTACACCAATAAAATAAGACTAATTGTAGTGTGTCTGACTAAAGAGCCACCTTGCTCAGTGTGTTGCTCCTACAATGGCCATAATCAGACACATAGGAAAAAGTCTGCAGAAATGTTGTCTGGTGTTTCCTGTGAAATAGTTTTCTAGCCAGTTGTCAGTTTTCATCTCAAAGACTTGGAACACCGTATAAAGATTGCTAAATAGACAGAAATGAACATCAATTTATGTGCAAAATGCTTGTTCAGTCTCCTCTTCAACTTACGTAAACTGTTAGCAAACAAAACATTGGCTGACAGTGAGGTCCACATTTCTAAGAAGTTTCCTATATGATGAGATATCTGTGTATGATTATTTCCTTCTCTTCCCTGCAGAAACTCAGTGTGGTATTTGTTAGCTTCATGTAATGATCCCTGTTTGCTAGTTACTCTGTGTATTCCTCTGTATTGTTTAGCTTCTGAAAGATGACCTTTATTGCAGAGTTTAGGAGCTAATTAATATTCTGGTACTCTGACTCAGATTATTAAGCAAAGTGAACATCAAATAAGTCAACAATGTAGGCAGAGCAGCCATTTCAGAAGAGCTCTAGGAGCTCCTAGTCTGCTCATAGAACAAATATAATCAGTATACTTCTTCCAAGATTCAATGAACATAGTAATCAGTGATAGAAAGTATAATTTCAATTTCTTCCATACATTTTGTCTTTGCAGGTTGAACTATGAATTATTATTAGTATTGATCAATTAAGCAGTGCTTTGCCCAGCCAGAACTGTGCCAGTGCCTTTTTAGCCTTAGTTGTTTGGAGTTTGGCAGTGATTGTTACTTGTAGTCTGTGTCCCAGACTGTTACTCAGAGATTGAGATGGTGTGTGTTTATTTTTCATTCGTGGTGATGAGGCTTATTAACTTTTATGGACTAAATCCAATCTGAACTAGGACCATGAGTTCATATTTTCAGCAGATCTGATATCAATATTGATCTCTGGGCAGAAAACAGTACTTAGCAGTACCTTACTCATACCTCTGTTAACAGATCAACTCTCTTCATTTTGTCCTGTATGATACACGTTCTTCAGAATGTAGGAAAACAGCCTGGAACCCAGCAAAGATTCCATGCATGACTACTCTGTTCTTTGTACTGGTTTAGTAACTATTATCTTTTTACAGGTACTATTTAATAATTTGTATTTTCTCCTGAAGCTGGTACAGGTGCCTCTAGAATGCGAAGTCAAAAGCTTATCTTTATGTGTTTGTAGTTTATTTTCTTTTGAGGAGTAGCTTTGAGTAACATGTGTTTAGAGTAAAGGTCTAGGTATTTTAGAATCTGAAAACTGGAGTGGAGCATGGAAGTGCTTGGTCCTATAGAAAACTGTGATTTAGACCTGTGCTAAATGAGTTGTTTAACTCCTGTCTGTTACACAGCCATATTTAGGGTTACCATTTTTTCTTTCCTGTAAAAGCTCTGAAGTCCTTTTGTAAAAAGTTTTCTTTAAATTAATGCACCATCTCCAAGATGAAATATTTTGTCTGTGTCTGTAGCGTGGTACTTCAAAGGACAATTGTACGACATTGTCATTTCAATTAGACAAAAGCTAAAAACATCTGCAAAATGTGGAGAAATGCTGAAAACTTTAAAAACTGAGTGTAGAGACATTTAACAGAGCGATCCTTTGGTTTTATTCTTTTAGAAAAATAGGTGAAGATATGATGAATTGAGATGATCCCCGTTATTTTTTTCCACATTTTAAATTACATTCATTTATCTTATATTGTGCTGAGAAGAGGTAAAGGATATATTTGGAGCTTAAATTATTAGTTAATGGTTTGCCATTGTTTAAGATGTTTGAGCCTAGAAATTTCTTTCACAAAGGCAGTAAAGGCTGTACTAATCTCAGAAGTGTGGTAGTTTTTCAGATTTGGAATTCTGCAGCTGAACGTTTAAGAGGCATGTATTTGGTGTGTTAAGTACTCTGATAAAGCATTCCAGTGAAATATATTGGAATTGGGCTCTTTGAGCATTCTTAACAATTAAATCAGGGACCCACACTTGACAACCAAATATTTAGGTACCTGCATTCAGACACTTCTGAATGGCATAGCTAGAATTTCGTTGGTCCTACCTAACACATCTGTCAAAGAATTTCCTGTTCAGCCTATTTCTCTACTCTTTAGATCCATTACTAATAGAATTGAAACAGGACAAATCTGTAGTACTTCTTAACGGCTAGAAGGACATAGAAACCCTAAAAGGTAATTTTGTGAAAATAGAAATAAGCTAAAAATGAACAAAACTTGTACAGTGAGTGCACATAAAGATACCTTGTATCCTCTTGACGATGATGTGCATTGTAATTACCTTGTGTGAAAATACTGCACCTCAGGCAGTTTACTTCTACAGCAAAATGTAGGAGTTATTTTCAGCCTGAGGCAGAAACTGAGGAGCATCTCCTTATCTGACAATCTTCTTTAGTCTAGAACATAAATGGATGTTTTGATATATATCCCATTTGTGGGCTTGCTTCTTCCTTTCATTTAAGAAATGGGACCTGTCAGATGTTAAATCAGTTTTTGTCAAAGTTACCCAGAGGCTATTTGAATGCAGGTGTTGCTAAGCAGCTTGATACGAAAAACCACTTCTCATAGCATATTACATTTTTATGAGATACAAAAATGTTTCAGAATCAAACCAAGAATTTGGAAATGGGAATGTTGATGTATTTTTGCATGCATGATGTATTCCCAGCTACCATTCTGCTTCCCATTTTGATTTTTCATCATTTTCTTTTTTTTGGTGGTCTGTTTATTTAGAATGATCTGGAGGTTGTTTGTATGTTATGTTCTAAAGCTTTAATCACTAGCTGCTGGCCTGAGAGACTGGAAAATGAGATCTGAAGCCTAGATTACTTATATTGTGCAAGCTATGGGTTAATATCTATTCCGTTATGATGAGTGTAAGCATCCCTACAGCTCTATATTTAGATGCTGCAGCTTATTAATTTAGGTTGAGAATAGCTGTTCTTTTGTCTTGAGATCCTCCTTGGATCAATGTGGAAGGACTAGGATGGTGCTTGTGCACTGCTGAGCTTGTGGTTAATAAATCATGCTGACCTTGCCTGACTCCATCTGGAAATAATGCAAAATCTGGGTATGCAAATGTGCTACAGTGATGTTCAAGCTGACTCTCAGACTTTTGGATGTCAGTGTTGCTTCCCACTTCTAAGAGTGTTTGGTGGGCTTGCCACTGCACTGCATAAATACAGTTGTTTTTAAATCAGTGCAGACTGTGCAATGGTGCATGGGCTTGAGGTCTATCAGATATCAGTTTGGAAAGAGCAATATTAAAAAGAATAGCTTTTGTACCACTTTGGCAGAATGGAATTGTTTACGTCCCATTAAAATATACCTGTAAAAATCTTTCTTTAAATATGCTTAGATTTTCTTAGCCTGAGGCAGAAAATGAGGACTAATTTAGTACATTTACTGAGGTCAGAGTAAATTAAAAGAAAGGCTAAACTGAAGGACAAATTCAAGATGTGTCTATCCTGTAATATGTTACAGAACTTCAACAAAGATGACAAATGTCCTGATTTTTTAAAAAGTGTGATTTTTTAAAAAGTAGATGATAAATAAAGATAGCTAACTTCAGATATAGTTTAGAAGAGGCAATTTTGTCCGTGTGTCTGGAGAGAATTGATGATCATGATAAATAAAAAGCTCACTAAACAGAGATGATTTTCTATTGTGCTGTTGATTGGTTTGTTTTTATCTTAATAATTTTTTGGTCTCTCAAATGCATTTTGTACCCAGTGCTCATACTTGCAGATGAGGTGGTATTTATAAAACCTTTTGCATTTATTCCTAATCTGAAGACTGAGATAAACTTTTTTGAAGAATACTGGGAAAAACCAGGCAGAATTGCTTTAAGTGTTAACTGTTCTAAATCTGCAGTGACTATATGGCTGGATTCTCCCTTTGTTTTCCACAACACCTCCAAAATGAGTGTGGGATAGACAAAACTTGTATTGGAAAAAAGAGGTGAGTACATGACAGAGACAAAGTAGAGCAGCAGGATTTGAGTGTCAGAAAGGAGAAAGAAAAGTTGTTCCAGTAAATTATGTTCAAGCCCTTCCAAAGAGGACTATAAATAATGTCTTCTGTCTTCTCCTTTTTTATTTTATATATAGAGAAATCTTGTTTGAAAACAAAGGCTTTGCAGTTTACTTGGCTTGTGGTTATGGAAATACATTCCTTGAAATATTTTACTCTTGAGAAAATGAATTTTCTAGTCAGTGTTTTCATGTGTTGAAAGCTACTGGTACAAGCTGATTTGAAAGGCACAACTAACTGAAAAGGAAAATATCTTGGGAACAAAAGAAATCACTTTATTTTCTCATTTTTTTTACTTCTAAGAGCTTGACTAAAATTTTAGGTGGCATACATCATGTCTGTAAGAGGACATTCCCTTTATCAGTTGTAGCCACAGGTTTTATTTAACAAGAACAGTCTCCAATGGCATGTTCAGTCATGCCTTAACTGTATGACAAACAAAATGCCTGAAGCAGATAGAGATAACAGCACATGGGGACTGTATTCTAGCAAAGGGACTCTGGCTCATTAAACAATCATGTTCATCCCTGGTATTCCAACTCTTTCTTTTCTTTCTTCCCTCAAAATTCTGGCACTGGCAGATACTGGCAGTAGCATACTCCAGCAATTAAGAGGTGAAAGGATGTGAAGCCTATATGCCTGACAAGGTCATTTAAGGTAAAAACATGTTATACCAATGCAACATTTCTTATTGATCACTGAGAGTACTTATTTTGTAGCAAATATGCTTCCCAAAGTACAACAATGAGAAACCTCACTTAAAGCGCACCCATTTAAAGTGTAGCTAACAATCTTCACAAGTCCTTTTAAGCGTGTGAGTAAAAGCTCGAATAATCTTTTAAGGCTCAGTTTTAAAACTTCATCTTAAAGATGAAAAAAGAAAAGGGTAGAGATGCTGTTATGTGAGCCTTTGTTTGG